>JAQGBU010000281.1:0-39299 GCA_034698605.1 Isotoma decorata
TGTAAGAAATTGGGATGAAATACTAAAGGCAGTAGGATTAATTCTGCAACTCTGCATAATATGTATCACGAAAGACAGAAAGATTAAATTTTTTAACACTTATGTACTACACATTATAACTATATATTGTATTATTAGTTGTGTATGTAATGAAATAAATCACTTCATATAGAGCCATTAGAATTAGATGATAGAGCAGAACAAAAAAAAAGAAAAATTTACTTTAAATCTGTATTATAAAGCTTGTAAACGAATAAAATTAATGATGTATATTGCTCCATGGGTGAGAGCCCGTAGGGAGCTACGAATCAAATAAATAAATAAATAAAATAAATAAATAAATAGAAAAAGAAAGTCTATTTATCCTAACTGTAAGGGTAAACTATGCAAAAACTAGGACATTTTTCTACAAACTAAACTAAATTATTGCAAAAGAGAGTTAATGTACCATAGTAGGTAATACTTATTGTACTCTCTTAGATACTAACGATAAGTAAGTACTAGGAACGGAAACAGAAGTTAACACTGCAAACGACTCATCCTTATCCACCTAGAACTTCGATGCCTGTCAACTCTAATATTATTCTGTCATCCAAGCATACATCCATCTGAATAATTTTTTTGGTGATTTGAGATTCGTCTTAAGACTTTCTATGCAGGAAATGAAGGCTGGTAATCTTTCTGATCATTGTGGTGGTGGATTTACGCTCGAAATCGATTAAATCCGGACTAGTTGAGATCATTAGGAAAGACGACAAAGATACCTCAATGTGATATCAAAGTGAAAAGGATTATTTCGCAACTTTAAGCCTTGACGATTATTTTATTATTGGAATTTTCTAATATTATTCTAGATGCTGCTGATACTAAATGCTTTGGTTTTGTATAATATTATTATTAGCATGCGTTATTAAACAGAGAGATTCGAAGAAGACGCATCTGTAACTCGTCTAGGTGATGGAAGTTAATGCGAAGAAGGCAAAGCTTGAAGATGTTTGACTTTAAAGAAGGTAGATGTTTTAAAGCAACCTCAACCTTGTGTTTCAAACTATCAAAATAGTTTAATAAGAAAGAAGAGGCTCCGGAGAAAATGGTTGGATGGAACTCTTCTTCATTAAATGGCTGGCCGGGATTAAATTAAATTTAATTTTAGTACATGTTGGTTTATCAAATGGTTTTTTCGTGTTACTCCCATTATAAAAGGGTGACACATGTCGCCATCGCCCCTTCTAAAGTGGTTTCGAAAATTCCTATCCTTTTCTTAAAGCTGGAATAAAATCTCATTTTTCTCTTATTTATTACTATTTAGATTCTACGGGTTGTGTTTTAAAAGTAATATTTTCAAGTTAAAAGCCAACTTTGGTCTAGATTTCATTCAGATTTAGATGTATAATAATATTATTCTGAAGTTGCACTAAAAATAATTTAAAATTCCTCATCTCATGGTTTGCTGAAATTGCCTGGAATGATGGAAATGAAGGCGTTTGCACCCATAAGATAAACACAAGAAATGACTCACCCCTTAACTATGAATTTTACTTTCATGTGTGCTTTATCTCATAACAAGAAGAATTTTTTTATGTTATTATTACCCTACTACTATACACAACTTCATATTTAACAAATGGGAATGAAAGTTTTAGATTGAAATACATTTCGCCCTGAATACACAGACATTCTTCCGTGCTGACTAATAAAGTACTAATAAAGAAGACACTTTATTAAGCAACCTTACTACCTTACTACAAACAGATTACCTAGCTAAAAAGATGAGTTGAATTGGTTGAGGATGAAAAAATGCGTAACGTAGGACACACGTGTGTTTCTTTTATTTAGAGGAAGAATTGTATACAATTAGTGTTCTCTAAAAAGAAATTGGGGACAAATGTTTTGAGGATGTGGAGAGGAATACAAAAAAATAATTTTTTTTATAGATTTTGCAACTTTATAGCTGTCATTTATGGCAGGTAAGATTGAATGTCTAGATGAAAAACATAATATTTATGCAGAAAAATCTATGTCGTGGAAATGACGATCTGATCAAACGGCCTGATTAAGAGGAGACATCAGTCAAAGAGACAATTTAAATTTAAGAATAAATCTACTCACTTTGTAGGTAAATCATTTAAATTTCAACAGGCCCAAAATTCGACCTTCTATTTCCAAGAGGATACATTAATATTCCAAAGTCTCAGAATATTGCTTAAATTTTAAGCAAGTATAAAGTCCATAGGTGACAAAAACCTACCTCTTCAAATCAGACTACGACAAGTCACATTTGACACTAAAACGATATTTCCCAACACTATAAAATACCATACCCATATAGAAATAAAAATTCTTGCAATCTTCAGCCCACATACATACGCATTATAAAAAATACATGACCAATCCTCTATACCTACAGCCTAGTGTGCAAAATCCATATTTCCAAATATATTGGAATTGAGAACAAATCAAAAATAAAAATTACCATTGTTGCTACCCATCTTGAATTTTATCTCATTTAATATCAATATTTCAAATCAACTCGGTCGAAAGTTTAGCCGAGTAGGAAACATTTCAAAAAAGTTCCTCACGTGTTACCTACATGAGTGACAATATTATGGTAATTGCATCTACATTTCACATATTATCTATCGTATCAATCATATTACACTAAATATCTAAAAGTGCCACGGTCGGTGATCCCCTTTCATTAAAATATAACCAATTTATATTCAGTTATACGTTAAAGGTAAGGCACAAAAGACTCCAACTTTCCAACCGTTCGTTGTGGTTACAATGACTTTCTAGCAGATTTGATATTGAGATTGATATCCACAATCCCCATATCGAAGGCATTCTTTGTACTTATAATTTTGTTATGCTCGGTGTTTTACACACTCCTACTATTTTACTACTTATCATGGGCAATAATTACGAGGACCAGATTCACAGATGCTATGATATTGTTGCATAATAAATTAATAGGTAGCAAATCATCATGTACATTAAGGCAATTTGTTCAAAGACCATAGTACCTCTAAATAGTACCTCCATACCTCTTCTAATCATTAGAACAGTTTTTCTGTAAGATGACAACACCCTAAATATAACATACTTTCAATAATAATAGACAATTGTTTGAGTCCATCCAATCTAAACTAAAACTACATAATAAAATTCATAGTGTCTCATAATTTATCATGTTTTTCTTAAACGATCCAATGCTCATACAATCCTTCGTAATTAAGTATACTCTTTTCTATACTTTAATTTCAATGTCACTACTTACTACCAATACCACATGTACCATTAACTCGTTACAAATTGCCATAACCATGCTATGTTATTACATGATGCCATAATCTTTACTAAATTCCAAGCAAATAATAAAAAAGAGTATTCTCACCTGAATGAACTGTATCGTAATGGCACTCTTGCCTACACCTGTGTGGATTAAAATATTAAAATATCCCATAAGTATTATAAAATGCAACAGAAACCAATTCATTTGTGTTCAAAGTATAAATATAACTTAAAGGTAAAAAAATTAAAAGATTTATAATGTAATTACCTCCTCCACCCACAACGACGATTTTATAATTGTTAATTTGATTCTGTCTGCTGCTACTAGACATCTTGGCAGTTGGATTTATAACACTTTGTATACTTTTTTAAGAGATGAGACTTGTTGGGACTAACGAGAAATAAGATTTTTCCTTGTGTAATATTATCTACTCCTAGTTATGTATCTTAATGGTTACTTTAAGAATTAATTTACTAAATATTCTTAACACCAAATACTCTAATGTATAACAGATATATTGACTCCGTAGGTAAAATTAGTTAATTAAAATCTTAAATAGAAAAATAAAACAATGCCTATTTGGAAATTTCTTGATTTTACTTATTAATTAAGTATCTTAAGTAAATTGATTTTAATGGTAATTAAGTAAATTGATTCGATCACTAGCTAATACCACTCTAAGCTACTCTTGTTAACTGACGAAGCACAAGTTTGACTTTAAAACCTTTAAATATAGTTATAAAAGACTAACACCTTCCAAAAATTCAAGTACAATTTCCAACAAAAATTATAACTCGACAACAATGACTCTGGTTTCTTATTAAACCTTTTCCCCTATAATTATTATTCTAATAAAGATCAATATGCAATATTAATCAAGTTCAAAGTTAGAAATATGAGACACCTTTAATTTTCAATACTACTAGCTCATTTAAACAAACTTGTCTACAATTACAATAACAAATTGACTATATAAGATTCTGGTTACCCTTTATCCAACCAAAGTAAAAACTGGAGAATTAATAAAGATTTATCAACAAAAAAAATGGATCATTTATATTTTTAGATAAGCTATCTAATCTTAAGTGGTATAACTTATCAAGTCACTTAAATAGGTTGAATTCAATGAATTCTTAGGTAAATTTGGAAATTGCTAAGACCAGTGTGTGGTAATAAGATAAGAGATGTGGTAATAATTGGAGAGAGACAGAAGACCAAGAACAATACCGGTCGGGTCGGATGGTTGAGATTGAATGAACCTGTGGACTTGAGCGTGGTCGGATCAACACTACTGACTTCTCATTCAGACTCACTCTCAAACCTCTTCATCAATGTTCCATCTAAACAAGTCACACTCAGCCTTGGACCAAAGAGTTACTTTTTTTAATATTAAATTATTTGGAAGAGTTGTTATATTTCACTCAAGTATACAAACATGCATAAAAGTACAAGTATACAACAACCATCACCAGTATTATTATTAATACCACCACTTCTACTTCTTTTAATACTAACTTTATCTCTAAAATGACATTAGCTCTCTTTTCTCTCTCGCCTTGTCATCAAAGTCCAAATTGTGATCGTTCTCGTGCTTTACTTTTATTAAAAGGCCACCACTAGATTCGTTTGTTTGTCCAGGGAGAAAAAGCTTTTAGTCGGGTTTAATCCCGGGTAGTAGTGGGTTCGGTAGTGAGTGGAGATGTTCACTTGGCTTTTAGTCCTCGTGTGGGTATTTGAAGTGGAAGTAGGAATTTATATCGCACCTTTTTCACTAGTATCTTGCTATTATTACCATTTACTTTGAATTTTAATATTTACTGTTACTTTGTAACATTTGAAAGGTGGATTAAAAATAATCTTGTTATTTTGCCGTCTGTGATTCTATTTATTAGACACGGAGGAGAAGAACGAAGACTTTCTCCAGTAGTAATAATGCAAAACAATTCACTTTTATTAACCACTCAGCACCATTAATACCCGAGTATTTGTGAGAGTACTTTTTCGGTATTTTGAAAATGGAATTATGAGTAAAAATCTCCACTGTTTTTAAGACATTTGTCAACTTTTTCCTTTTTATCCTTTTCAATTTCCTTTTATTCCTTATCCGTAAATTTATTAAAAAAGCACGAATACACGAAGAAGAATTAATTATTTTTTGATAAATTCAGAATTCTTTATTCTTAAAGTATTAAGTGTTCTTTCATTGACTCTTGACTACTTTTCTCATTTATTTATTTAAAAGCATAAGAGAAAGACTACTACTGTAACGAATTTAATTTAAAATATACTTCTTAACTTGAAACAAAAATCAGTACAAGTATCAATCAACTTGGTATGAGGAGCAATTGAGCTGTATAAAGCTTTTAATTTTAATTCACACCAGAGAATGGGTAAATATTCTTAAGGTATTTAAAATATTAAAAGTATTTTTGATGCCTGTGTAATCACAAGAGGAATTAAAATAAATGTAAGTGAGGATGAAGTAGAATAAAATGGTAAAATAAAAGATAAAAATGAATGTGTATGAGGTTGAGGTTAGGAATAAAATAAACCCGGTCTGGGTCTGGGAATTTGGTCAGGTCGGTCAGAGTTAGGGAACTAGAGTGAGTGAATCAGTAAAAGAGTACACACACACAAGTCTTGATTTTTCACTTCTTCTTCTTCTTATATAACCTTCTTGGTCTTCTCAGTCAGTAGGGATGATGACTGTCTTTACTTTACTTTTAGTCTTTAGAATATATATTATAAGTAAGTAAGTACTGCTGGTAACTAACTAAACTAGTAACACAGGAGAGTGAGGAGACTAACTAAAAAAATTCAGATTGAGTTGTACTCTCTTAAAAACCAAAAGTATAATAATAATACGTAAGTTTCCTATAGTCTTACTAAAACGTCTTAAAGAAGTATCATCATCAGTGGTAGTGGTAGTGGTAGTAGTGGTGGTAGAAGTAGATAGGATAATCCTCATAGAAAGGATTTAAGAAGACTCTCTGTAAGGTTTAGATTAGATGGATATAATATGAGGATGATGATGATGGTGATACTTTAGTTGTAGTTAATATCCTAGATATACTACTGATGAGGACAAAGTTGGGACAGAAATGAAATTGGTTTGGCAGGCAAATGCAGACTGCTGTGGTTTGTTAGTTTGGCTCATGTTGGTCTTATTGTTGTTACTCGTAATTGTCGTAATCGTGATGATGATGATGATGAAAAAGGCTGGACGAATCTATCTATCTTTACCTTATAATAATTTACTTTACTAAGTACAAGAAGTAAAATTGCACGTATGAAACTACATATGAATATCCTTTAGTGAATAAGTAACAAGTGCAATGCATGTATTTATTTGTCAGTACTGGTATATACTAATGATGATACTAATAATGATATTACATAATAATAATAATAATATCCTTCTGCTTCATATGTTTGTACAAAATGACTAAAAAGAAAAGACAGTCGAGGTGAAACTAAAGACAGATTCACCCTCATCACCACAAACACTCTCACATCTCATAAACTCATCTGTGTCCATATCTTTTATAAACAGTCCTTTCTGGTTTTTACTTAACTTCACCAGTAGTAGTAGTCTCTTATTAGTTGGTTGAAGGCAAGAGATGAGATTTACTTTGCTGGTTAGTTTTGACTATCTTAAAAAAGTAAGAAGTTCAACAATATAACCATTTTATAGTAATGTATAATAGTAGTTGTGTAGCAATAAGGGCATGGCAATAATATAAAAATCGTAAAGGTTAAAATACCAATAATAATAATAATAATAATAATGGTATGACCATTATTCATGATTATGATCATGATCATATTATTATGATAAAGTACAATTGTCTACACATTGCATGCGATGATCCTTATTCATGGTTATGAAATAATAGACAAAAAAGTGAGTAAAGCTACTAGTTAGTAATAATGTTAATAATAATTTATTGATGATAACTAAAATAACTAATTGTAAGTAGTAGTTGTATCAGCACCATAGTCTCTAGTGATTCTGATGATCAGGAGTGTTAGGTTGTTAAACATTTCAAATGACTTGAGGTTAGAGTTGGCGTTGTCTACACAATTAATATTATAAATACGGGTACAAAGGACTGAGATGCATTTACTTTATAATATGTTAAAACCATTAGTTTTACAAGTGGTAAATACTAACTAATGTTGACTAATAAGCCAAGGAATAATAATAATATTGTTCTTGTGTGAATGTATAGGGATAATGCTAAGAGCATTATTATTCTTATGGTTTTGCTTACTATGTTGCGAGCAATTTACAGGTTTAACTTTTTCTATTGTATATTATGATGTTTGTGAGGATCGAATGATGAGAAAAACCCTCTGTACCAGTATGCCTTACCTTTTCCCTTTATCTGTTAGAATAGAACCAACATTAGCCTAATGTTATAATGTTGTACATAAAGTAAATGAAAGATCTTTCTTATTTTTGTACTGTGTAGTAGACTGGATATTCATTATTGTAGAAAAAGTCTTATCCTTTTAGTGAGCCTCTTCCTTGGGTTTTTTTTCTCGATATGTATGGGATGCATTTTAGAATTGAGTGTTAAGTTTGTATGCATATGTTACAGCCCTATTTGATTTTCCAGACGAATTAACTTTTCCTAGGACCACCGCTTAAACATTCTAGGAGTGTTCAAAATTTCTGATATTCTTCACAGATGTTTTAAAACTTTTAAGAAAAGTTAACTGGCCTGGAAAACCGAAACGGGCTCTAACACATAATATATTAAAAATTAAAATCTGGGAAAGTAAGTTAGCAAGTACAAATCCATATGATTAAGGTATACTTGTGAAATTTATTATATGAATTCATAAGCTTTGCTAATAATTTAATTAAAGTATTCAATTATAAATGCCAATCATACTATGGGATTTTTTAAAATCAGCTCAAGACCTTTACAACCCTTTGGTTCCATTCTTCGCGTTATATATTATGTCATCAAATTTGGAATTACAAGCCATTTATACTCTAGTTACTAAAAGTAAAGAAACCGAAATAAAACAAAATCCGTTTTTTACAAATGAGATAATCCTAAATGGCACAAGGAGTTAATAAAGTTTACAAGATTATCTCAAGAGTGACAGCTTTGCACGATATATACACAACAGCAAATGAAATAACAACATAAATAAATAAGTCTCCAGCACCAGTAGTAGAAGTTGTCAGCTTCTTGCATCTTTGCTTTATCCATGCATGTATTAAATCTTTAGTGTATAATATCCCTGCAAAAAATAGATGTATTCCTTCTTATTACCCTACTCTGATTTTAGATAATTGTCAGCAACTTTAATATGTAATATTACGTTAGGTTAAGTTATTACAAGTTAGCTAAAAGAGATTTAAAGTTCCTAAAAGCTTTATATAAAATGAAAATAAATATATTATATAATATAATTCCCTCCTAGATTTTTCTTAGTTAAGGCTGATAATGAGTTTGCTTAAGTTCAGGATAGGGTGTCAGGGCTTCCTAAGTGCCACTTGTTGTCTTAAGTCTATATATGTCTATATTGTCCATTTTCGTAATTCATATTGAAGGAAACGTTATATCTTGTTAAATCTGTTTCATTTAGAACAGCTCAGAGCTCAGCAACTCACCAAGTAGTTCCAACTTGCTGGAGGACTAATGAATGCATTTCGCACCACTTCTACTTACTGGTACTTCATATATTATTAAATTACTTGTTTGCTTTCCCTTATTCCCTTTTACTTTTTGTTTTTATTACACATGTGTTCCAATGAAATAAATCGTAAGTAATGTAATTTCCTCACTCACAAGTTGATTATATATAGAAAATAGCCCCTGAGACACTTATTACTGCTTTTCTTATCCTTCTGGCCTGATATTATATAGACAAAAAGGGACTAGTTCAAATAGATTGATATTTAACTGGATAAGGGCAGAGATAGGACAAAGTTAATTTTAATGGGGTAATTAAAGTATTACTACTGCCCTGTGTGTAGCTAGGGATATACCCGAAGTAAACTAATGTCTTAATTTTCTTGTCATTCTCATAGGATTTGTACGTACGTCATATGTTTCTAACATGTGCAAATGCGTGCATTTGGACTACTTTTGCTTGTCTAACCGATGATGTGGACTAGAAGTAGGATTTAGAGAGGAAGGCAATGAAATACTGAAATATAGATTACATAAATAATGAAGACAACTCTTTGGATTCTATTATAGGGGATTTAATTGCTGGTATTATTCATAGCATGTTGCACATGGGGGAGTGATTTCTGTTTCTCTTTATGATAAGGATTTTAAATGGTTTTGATATTAATGTGAAAAAATAATTGTTCTGATTCTACAAATATTTATTTAGACTGTCTCCAAACTATTTGGGAAGTGTTTTTTAAGAAATGTTGTTTTCTCTTTGGTAATTGTGAAGATGAGTACTCTTTGATGCAAAGTTAGATGAATGTAGTTTTAAACTGAAACTGTTTAAAAGAAAAGAAGAGTAGAAAGTTGTAAGTTTTTGCAGTAGGAATATTTTACAGAATTAAAGTCCAATTAATTCACACTCTGGCATTACTAAATGTTCTTGATATTTTTAACAAAATTCATGCATCCTCATTCAATGAATCTTATATGTCATACAGTAGATAGAATATACTTTACCAATTAGCCAAAAATCCACCTAATTCATTGAAATTAGGACTCAAAATCAGTATCATTTAGTTACCCAAAATATAAAACAAGCATTGTCATTTTTACCATTTTCATATTCTTCATTGCTTGAAAGCGAAAAATTCGGAATTGAGCTGTGTTATTTTTCATTTAAATATTCGCTTGTAGTAAGTAAGTATAGTAATGAGTACTTACTTACTACAAACGGCTGAATGGATGAATCTTTTCCTCATTTAAAAACATTTTGACAGTAAAGAAAGCTATTATTATAGTGACTTTTCTATCATCTACCTAAGTGGATTTAGGTTGGAACAATGCCTAGTGCCATAGTTTTGATGTCTTTCTCAAAATTCGATAAAAAATATAGAATTAACTTTCATTTCTCGATTTTTTTTTATGTATGCGATGGGAAGAAAAAGCATGTTTTCTATTCTCCTTTAAAGCACGAAAGCATACAGGGGATTTTCAAACTAAAAAAGCTATTTCCAATCTAAAATAGTTACTTTTTAGAATCTATAATAAAAATCTATCTTGGTTTGTTATTTGCTTGCTTTCACCATGCAATTCGTGCTGACTTCCCAACTCAGCAGATTTTTTGTTAAGTCTACTTTTAACAAAAGGCTTGATTTCGTTTCTATTATTGAGCCTGAGTTCGTGACAGTTATTCATATTATATAAAAGTGATAGAAAACTCAAAGACGTGATGAAATCAATGGTTACTCTAATTTTACCAACAAAAAGCTTAAATTTGGAGTGTGGTTAGAGTAGCTTTCATCCTTCCTACTTTCACCAAAAAAGTAAGTACATTAAATTCCTATTCAAGAACTTTTGGTATTTACTTTAGGGTATTTTGAATAAGCCCATATAATATCGTGTTTTATATACTCTTTTTATCTCAAGAGAGGAAGTCTCTAAGTAACTCATGTTAAAATAGTATTATCCTCATCCTACGTCAAATCTTCTAGAGATAGAGAGCTAACATCCGATCCAAAGATAATATGTTCATGTGACATGAGCATGAACGTAATACCAGGCAACAGGCACAGAAGATTAATCTTTGTACTAGGTAGTACGGATATGGAGAAAGTCAATCCTCCACGCAGAAGTAAATAGGTTCGTGGTTACTGATTACGCAGAATGGATAGAAGCCCTGGAGAAAGGCCTGAACTTTATATCTATACCTAATAACAACAACGCCAACGCTCTTCCGAATTCTCCGAAGTACCCGACAAATAGAGATAAAGTCCAAACAATTTCTATTTCCAAACACCCCTAGGTCACCTTGAGCCATGAATACAGATAAAGGTCGAACGAAACTACGCAGTATTCCCATCTTTGTGTTTTCAGGGCTGCTGGAATGGAACTAACTCAAACTGTCATCTGTAACAACTTTTCACGATTATTTGGATATAACTTTGTTTTTTGAATAAAAAATATAAAAGCGACGTAGGTACATGTATTACTTTGATCTGTTTTATTGAATTAATTATGAGCCTACCTACGACATGCCTATGTGGTCACAGCTCAAGGCTGCCATACAACACGTGGCAATTTTAGTAGTTTCCACTTTTGTGCTTTCCAAATTCCCATAGGAATTCTACCTTCTCCATCAGAATTTGTAATATGTCTCCCAAAGACTTTCTTCACTTTCCCCATGTAGAGTAAAGTTGAGCCATATATGGTATGAAAGTACAGATCCCGCATATTCTCAGTGTCACAATATCCCAACTTTAGAAAGTGGGTCAAATGTGACAATCCATCTTCTCTAACGTCGCTTGCTACGTCGTTCACGATTGGGCCATACAAAAGTATTTAATTGGAATTCATGTACCTAATCATTTTTATTTATTTTTAGGCATAGTTTGTATAACAATTAATAAACATCGGTTTGGAAAATATCCGAAATAATTTTGAGCTTTGGATACTTTCCAAACATCATTAAAGAACAATTCATCTATCTCGATACGAAAAAGCTAAAAATGTGTTATTTATGTGCAAAAATGATCAAATATTCTTAGCTCACTCATTTAATAACCACCCCGGGATCCGGAATTGTTCCCTTACCTCGTTTCCTGTGACTGTATCAATCCTAAGTCCTAAGCTAATATTATTTATTTACCCAAAATGTGTTTTCAAGTAGGAAATCCATTTCTAAAAACAGCCAGAGGCAATTGTGATTAATTACTTTGCTTATTGTATGTTTGTTGACTCGAGAAATATTGAGAATTGACACAGTTTAATAAATAAATACACTAAAAATACACAACCCGTATTTGCTTAATTTGTTTTCCTTTGCTTTAGTACTTCCGAAATACAAAGTTCTTCCCGAATTATATTTTCCTTTTCTGGAATTTCCAGAATGTGAATGATTATTTCAAAAGCTTTTCCATATTTTTGATGGCATGTTGAGTTGCGAAACAGTACTTTTACCGTTACTACCCTACTAAAAAATATATGCTAGAAGAGATGGAAAAGTGTACACAAGGATAAGCACACACTATTTACTATTTTCGAAATGAAACACATTTGAATCATACATGAACAAAATATGTAACAATTCCATAAATATGTGAAGGTGCTCCAAACACAAAAAATAGTAGCTCAAGTCCTCCTAACAAAGTAATATTACAGAACGTTATAATAATATCTACAATAAATCCAGTCCCCAATCCGCATTTACTGCTTATCATCATACCAATTTAGGCCTTCTACAGCAGTTTTTCCCCTTTGAAAATAAGAGAAGTAGTAAAAAAAATTTTACATTTTATTTCAAAACACTTGTTTTCAATCATATGCAATTTTCAATACGAATTCAACATTTCTCTGTAAAAATTTCCGTACTGTAAAATTGGAAACATATCCCTGAATTACACTTTCATTTTTATATAAAATAGGCATATGTTTTAGCAAAGATGAAAGAATTTCAGGTTTAAAGAATCTGTGAGCCCTATGGTTTGATCATTAGTGAAAACAATCTTCACTCATGCTTTCTTTGCACAAGTTGAGCTGATGAAACAAACTTATTCCATAATACTATTTTATATTTATAATATGAGAAATAATTCGTTCAAATCACGATTAGATCAATTAGAATAATAATTCCATATTTGCTTACCATAACTCATTTGATCTACAGACGCAAGCAGGTATTCAGTCAAAAAATGGATCATTTTACTTCCTTTCCTAACTCCACTTCAAAATCTGAAAAGAATTAGACTCTCAAGCGTCAAGATGGTGTATGGGAAATGATTTTTTAAAAACTGCATTCCTTTATGAAAACTCTTGGAAAGGATGACGCACGATTTTCAGCATCGCCGAATTTTAATTTACTTGACAGAAAATCGATAGAACAGGCACATGCATGCTTACGTCAAACCAGGCACAAGCAACTGTTTCTTGTTGGTGAACAATGGTTATAATATTTTTTGAAGTCTCTCATTTTTCTGAAGTTACACAGATCGTTACAAACTGATTGATTTATTTCAAAATTGCTTAAATTACTTTGACACATTCCTACAAGCATAACCCTTGTGAAATGATCCAACTGGCCCATGTTTATTACTTGAAATAAATTTTTATGATGCTATTTTTTACGAGTATCGTGTCACACATCACACACACGTGCTCGAAATCACCTACTTTTTCCTTTGTATTGATTTGCATGTGAAAGCATTTTAATTTATACTAGTCATAACGCAAATTACTTACAGGTAGAAGAGGAATAATCTCTCGGCAAATCTCTTTTGGGACAATACCATGTAATTGTATACTTCATTCATTTTATTTTGCTTTATTGTAAGTGACCAAATATTTGGATCAATGTACACTCATTTTATTGTATTTTTTTCGCTTCAATAAACGATTAAAAATTGAAATCGAATTGAATTTACAAATTCACAACGGAGTAAGTTCAAGTTAGCGTCATTTCAAAAATGAAAAACTTATTAAAAGAAAACCAGCAATTTATTTTAAGTTTATACCCAAAAATATCCCATTTAATTCAAATTATTCTGATTTTACTGGAGCAATACACTAATAATAAGTCATCATTTGCAGTAAATAAACTTTAAACTTACTTTAAAGCAAAAAGCATTCAAAATGTTTTCTATTTAAGATTACATCATCTACCCATTATCCATGCAATGTTTTATTTCCAAGAGTTTATTAAGATCTTCATCAACTTTTATTATTGACCATAACTCCAGTTAAAAATGCATAAACGGAAACCTAAATGACCCACAAACTGTTTATATATCCATACACATCGAATAACAACTCATCATAAAAACTCCATACAATTACTAACTTGAGCCTAATTGCCCATTCAATTTTTTAATCTTTAAAACAACCCTCGCAAGGCTAGTTAAAGTTTCCACAACCTTTTACTTTTACTTAGAAATCAAAAAACTTTATAAATATTTCGCAACATATAAACATAATCATCATCATTATCATGTGGAAAAACCTCAGAGTAAGCCAAATTATTAAAACACATGTAAATTCATCGCTCATGCTTTGAACAAACTACAAGGACAAATAAACTAATTAAGAAAGCATTACATTTTAGTTCTTAATTCATATTAACATTTCAATCATTTTCATACACATAGTAATAACTAAATAAGCGAAGCATTTCAATTCTAGTTAAGCATACGGTTAAAATTAAAATGAGGAGCAAGAATTTGTTCACACTCCAGCAAGGAAAAATGCGAACTGAGGTTTGAGAAAACCTAAAGCTTTTCGTACTACATAATCGCATACATAATAGCAATAATCTAAATACAAAGTATTATACCACTGTGTATTATAAATTGTATCAAGCAATATTCAACTAAAAAGAGCTGTATACGAGAGAATGTATTTCGAAACGTTGCTTCCTTTCTTGCCCAGCTCTCTTTAAGCTTGCAAGAGGCAGCAACTCGTCCCCACAATTAACCACCACCACCACCGATCATCATCATCAGCATATCCTATACTACATAGAAAAGATTCTAGTGAATATATGTTCGCTGTAACGTAACTTACAAACCTAGAGAGTGGTTTTTTACTTGAAAAATGTACAAAACCTCGTCATACATACTCTCTAATAAAAGTATATACTAGTGTAATAGTAAAGGGGGCAAGTCACGTTGGTACTGGTGGTGGTGGTGGTAGATTGAGCCCGCTGAACAGTGGAGGTGGTAACCTAAGAGGCTTTCCTAGCAACGCAAAAGCATTCTTCATCATATGGAAATATACAGGGTTTGAAAAACCTAGCCCAAAACCAAAACCCTATGCACCAAAGCAGAGGCAGAGGCAACTCTATTTTACCAAAAGAGTTTACTTTTTATACAAAACCCTTGTATGTGACTGCTCTGCTCTGCTGTTTAGACCTGAACCATCCCATCTTTCCTCATGAACTAAACCCTTTGCTTGAAAAGAACCTTTTTTAACATCCTCTGAGATATATTTTATATCCCGAGAGCAAAAGATTATCAAATATGGTGGAGGGATCTACTTATTAGACCCTATCTTCTACCAGCATGTATATTCCCATCATCATCCTACGCTTCACCTTACATTTAGCTAATATTCTACCAGGTTCAAACAGCATAACAACTGCTGCTGCTCCTCATTCAATTCAGCATTATTTTACTAAATAAATCCTATTCTAACGGCAGCCTTTCAATAGGCTAAATGAACCCTCCTTCACTCCAGCAATATTATTATTACAGATAGCTCGGACTAACTCATACTGACTGCCACTGGCAGAGAAAACGCACTAATAATTGATTGTCCTTGCTAAAATTCCCTAGTCCATGTCCGAAATAGAGGTCAATTTTTAATTAAAGTTAATCAAACCAATTAGTATTTCAACATGTTTTAATAATAGTTACAACTGCTTTTACCACTCCTGGGAAGGACAACCCCTACTACTAACCAAGTCCGTATATAAAGTAAGTGTAACGTATAAACTCAACTTACTTACGCAGCTGAAGTAAAAACCCTCCCAAAATCCCAGCCACTTCTCTCTTCAAGTTTAACAAATTCGCAAATTCAAATACTAACCAAAAATTTTAAAATACTACAGAAACATTAGTTTTTTTAATTTAATTTTTCTTTAATTAATACAGAAATAATGGAAACAATTCAAAAATGTCATTAGTTTTGAGTTTTATTTCAAATACCAAAATGTATTACGAGAAGGGTGAAGAAACAAGATCTTAGGGTGTAGGGAGTTGCAAAGGTGAATACAATTTATTAAGCCGAACAAGTAGTAGTAGCAGTGAAGCTAATTTCCTAAATTTATTAAAATCTTAGATAAAGGAGTGAGTGATAAAAAACAATATGAACGTAATAATGCAATGTGTCAGTTCAAGATTAATAATATGCAAAGATGATGAAGATAAGTACAAGTTGGATAGGAGTTGTAATAATACATAATGGACACAAGGAATAATGGCAAATGCTATTGGAACTGAAGGTAGTGGTGGTGGTGGTGGTGGTTAGTAGTGATGTGAGTAAGTGTGACTGTATATATATAATACAAAAGAGAAGTGGTCAAGATTATTGTGCAATTTTATTTCATACCCCATCAGATTGGGATTGGATTCTAATACATAATATAAAATATATACTAGAACTTGTAAAATTGTGTGTGCCAGAGTTACCATGTTTTTACAATGACTTTTTTCTCCAAAGAAATCCTGACTAATTCGAAGTAACCTTGTGTCCATCATCATCCTTCAGAGTCAACACCGTCACTCTCACTCTTTACTCCGTATTTTTATTATCAATTATACAAAGAAAACTTAACAAATTGATTCCAATAATCCAATGTCCTTTCAGCCTCGTCACAAGTGTAGTCAAAAGTGCAAAAAAAATCATATTGTTTCTCAAGTATTCATTGCAATTGTTCCTATGGCTGGTTGTTTTTCTTAAATGTTTTTTGATTTCTGAGAGAAACTCTTTTTCCGATAGAGTTAAGAAGCAAATCGTTAAAAAGTTAATACTTTCAAGAGGCAGTGGAGAGGTTTTTTCCAGTTTTGCAGTGCTTGAAACTTCTTGAAACAAGTAATATTGATTGTTGAGAATATTAATTAAAATATTATAAAAGTACGATTTTAAACTGACAACTGAAAAAAAGTTTCAAGCAGCTCTTTTTGAATAGCTTGGTTATAAGTTATAATATAATTTGATTGTTGAATGTGTGTACGTCCTTTTTAAGTTCATAATACATTTTTGTTTATAAAACATCTACTGACTGTGCTTTTAAACAATATCATTTATATTTCATTGACTTCGTTGTTATTGTTATATTGTTGTAATATTATTGCTTCAGTGCAGTCATAAATTGGAAAGCAAGGACGACCCAGTTTCATTTTAACTGCACGTACATTTGCATCGATACAAAACGTCGCTAAAAAGGCGATGGATGGTGGTGAGTCATTTAAATTTTTTTTTTAGTTTTTATTAGTATTTAGCAGTATGATATGATGGATGATGATCTGAATATTGTCAGCTTTATATGTAATGTTTAAGTTAAAATGTTGAATAAGCTCGAATTCCATGCTTTGATGAATCAGAATGATGATTGATATTTTATAATAATGTGTCATGTCTTCAGTCTTGCTTTGGATATCTTTCTCGTTTGAACTATTACTTACTTTTAAAGCTTATAATTCTGTGCTTTGCTTTTGTTAATCAAGCATCATTTATACGTACATACATACTACTTTCTTTCCTTAATTTTAAAACAAGCATTGCTTGCTCCTCAATTCATCTTCATATGCATTGTTAATTAATTATGGCATTTTGGAGCAACCATCAAAAACATAAAGGCTTCGTTAGATAAAGTACCATCATGAGAAAGAACAGTGGTAATAATAATAATAATAGGAAGAAAAAGCTTTCCATAGTTTATTGTTTTAATAGAACTGAAACGAGAGAAAGGAATGAGAAAGATGGGTAGGCAAGGTAAAGAAAGCAAAAGTTTTTCCTGAATTATATAAGCTGCTTTTAGCTACGTGAGGTTGAAGGTACATAAAATAAAAGTTATTGAGAAATGTTTCTTATGTAATATTATATAAAATATAATACTTCCTGGAGAGTTTAAAGAGAATTTAAATACTCTCTTGAGGTATTGTGACGCTAGATTAGATATATCTTTTATGTTTTTCCCAGCAAAGAACCTAGAAAAAGCAGGTAGGTTGGGTTTGCATTATACGACCCAAGCTACTCTTCTTATGGATCTAGATTCTCTCCAGATTGTTTTAAACTCTCTACATCAACGCACGCTCTAACTAAAACTTTCTTAGCTGTTTGTTTCAGAACAAAAACTTGAAAATTGCGTTTTGTTTGAAGTTTGAGGATTTAGTTTAGCTTAAGCATTGTCAACATTTGACAAGATTTCCGTAGTTTTGCTAAAATTTTGGAGAAAACATATTCTGCAGATGACAGTTTGTTTTGATTCTGGAGATGACAGGTGTTTTTATTCTCACCCTTTTATTCTATAAGGTAACTACAGTTTCTTTTCTTCATTAAAAAGCATGGAAGAATGACAGGACACTACTACTCATATGTCCAAAGAGGATGAGGCTTTGTCAAAATAAAACAGACGTCCAGACGTTACTACATTTTCTCAAGATTATTTAAGCTCGCACTCAAAGGTACCTACTTATAATAGGAACAGGAACTCAAAATTTGACGCATAAGTTCCAAAACAGAAATTCGAAATTTGCGTAGAAGTTTCAAGTAGGGTTGGGTTAAGCAATTGTCAACATTTTGACAAGATTTCCAGTTTTGCGAAAATGTTAGAAAACCAATTCTGGAGATGACAGTTGTAATTCTTCTTGTGTTACATGTAAGCTAAAACAAAATCATCTTATGAGGTATGACATTAAAGGCACGGATATGCCTGATAAGGAAGTACATATTGTTGTCAAAATAAAGCTTCTACATTTTATTTTCTCAAGATTATATGTCATCTCGGACGTAAACCTTCCATAATAGAAATAGAAGTGAAGCCTTTAAGTCAGTTATTTCAAAACGGAAATTCAAACTTCGTTTTAGAAGCTTAGAGAAGAGTTCAACTAATGTTAACATTTTGACAAGATTTCCGCAGTTTGCGAACATATTAGAGAAAACAAATTCTGGAGATGACAGTTGTTGTTCTCCGTAGTTGATAGTAATATCGTCATTTCATTTGTATGAAAGACATATTAAACATAAACATACTTATTACATGTTTACAAGTAGGTTCCCCTGTCCTTTGCTTTTAAGCTTATTCTGACATGACAAGTAAACACTTGATAATGGGTCATTTTATCAAAAACTCTGATGATAAGAGTATGCAAGGAGCTCTATATATCGATCAATATTTTCAATATGGACGATGAATAATACATCAAGAATTGCATGATTGCCCGACATTTTTGTTACACACATTTAAAGTCGTTATTATTAAATCGTTGCATGAGAACCTACTAAAGTTATTATTTATTTATTTTTATCCATCCATGGTAAACACGAACAAAAAACAGGCGAGAAAATGATTGACTCCATTAAAATATAAAAGTCGTATTCCAAAAGCAAAAGCGTACAATATTTTCATTCATCAAAAGCTTGATTAAAAGATTTTTGCCCTCAAATTTGTAAACCTATTCGATATCTATTTGAGCTGAGCTTTAAATCAATAGATCAATAAATTGTACGAGAAAAATGCAAGTGTTTCTACCATTACATTATTAGATTTCCCATTCCCATACTTTTCTAAATTGTACAAATCGTGATTAAAAATAGCTCATTTCATTTGGCATCTATTGTTAAGCATAAGCATAGCATAAGATAAGATCCCAGAGATGTTTTTGAAAGGAAGTGTTTTTAAACGTAACAGAGGCATAGTCAAGTCAAGTATATGAACCCATACTGCCGTATAGTAGCACCAGCTAAAATATTAAATTGCGTCAGAGAAGATTGAGCGGGATAGAGAGAGTCGTCATTGCCCACCCATCCCATCCGATCCCACCCAGAGTTATTAAAATCCCTTCGGGCGTAAAAACTTTCCCCAACTCTGAACTGTAGGAATAACTCCAGTTTTACTCCAGTAGAAATGGGAACCGTATCTAAAGGAACTAAAACTGTTCTGTATGAATTATTATTATCATGAATATTTTTTCATATATTATGTTTCAGACTAAGGAGTTAAATTACATTTATAAATGCGGTACATGTACAATGCAGACAGATAAAACATTGCCTTAAACCGAAAAGAAGTTATTTTCGTCTTCGATCAGATTTCTTATAAAATTAATACTGACATATAATATAATTAAATTTTAATTGTTTTTAGTATTTTTAGTAGAAAAAAATCGATTTTATTCAAAATTCATGTTCTTCAGCTATACATACATCTACGTTGATCTATATCTTTCTTTGTCTACATACTAGTGAAAGTTCTTTATCATATTCCATTGCGCATAGTATTCCCTATCCAGGAGAAAGGCGAAAGGGTTGAGCAAGTAACATTTAGTAACAGCTTTTGTCCAATCTGCTAAAAAAACGGAGAAAACTTATTACGCACTTCCAACTTTTTAGACTAGGACTCAATGTTGAATGCTCTATTTATATAGTTTGAGAATGAGTTGAGTTGATACTAATGTGCTGTGGGAAATGGAAGTGCTTTCTCCACTTCAACAATTCTAACACTCATGCAAAATTTAAAAGCAAAATGTAGGACATGTTTACTCTACACTTTTCATAAGGGTCTCATACTATTATATAAAAGGCTGGAAATTTCATTTCCTAGTTCTTACGGATTTGATAGAACTTGAATTCAGAGTACCTATCCAGACATGTCAAAATACAAAAGGAAAGTTTACTAACGTAAGCAATGTTGGCTTATTTTCAAGTGAACTGGGAATTCATGCCACAAAAATGCGAACTTCATTTAACACTGCTTTTGTACGCAAACCACAAAATATAATATTATTTTGGCTTTAATCGGTTTAACGTTATTTTTATTTGTAGCGTCGGTGTTAAACAACGATTTAAAATCGAAAGTGGTATCTTGCTTATCTACATAAAATGGAGTGTACACCACAAAAGTAGTACACAAAACATAAGTGCGTTTTTTTTATTTGCAAATAATGAAAAAATATGCAGTAGTAGTTGTAGCAGCGGCATCCGTCCTTGAAGGTTGCATGTGATTGAGTATTGCATATATGAATGAAAGCATGAAGAATTTGCATCTGCCTAAATGAATAATGTTGTTGACGAATGATAATGATAACATGAAAAAATATTAGGGCAATATTTAATAGGAAATGCAATTAAGTAAATGTATACATGTATTATCAGTGTTGCCTATAACAAAGTACATAAGCTTATTGATTATTTATTTACTTAATTATAATTTTGGTTTAAAAAAAAGGAATACGCATGCACAATAAACCGAAATTAACATCCAAGCAATTTTTAAAGCTAACATTTAGTAAGAAATGCATTATTGGGTTTTGCACAGTTTACCAGTGTCCATAGAGGATTTCAATGTAATCATACTGAATAGAAGAAATTTCGGTGAAATTAAGGAATTTAATGAACATTTTCTACTTCCATTGCATAAACGAAGGCTAATGGATTATTCATATGATTCTAACGAAGGTATTATTCGTATTGTTCTTTTAGATTAATAAGCGTTTCAGCATTTATTTTATTTTTAAGTTTTACTATTATCTCCATTCGTTTTCGAAATTCGAATCCTTTTAGATTTTAGTTTCATTGGTCAAAATGAAGTTATTTTTTTTTCCTCGAAAAATTTTATTTATCAAATTTCGTTTACATAACGATAATTTTTATTTTCACAAGTTTATTTTCAATGATGTGTTCATTAATTAAAGTAATTAATTATAATTTTTTTTGATTTTGAACTATATTCATTATTAAATTATAGTTTCAGAATATAAAATGAAGTGAATTAATAGACGGTTCACACGAGAAAAAATGTGTTGATTGAATATTTCAGATGTTCAGAGCTGGTGGGAGATACCATGCATAGCACACTTTTGTTCGTTGTTTCGTATATATTTTGATCTGATAGATTTTGATATTGAGGTAAGAAATGTCCTTTCAACCTGTTGTTGTTGGCTGTTGTTAAATGTAGAGTTTTGAAAAATAAATTTGTATTAAAACTTAGAATTAGCTAAATCTACTTGTGTTTTGCACTAGTTGTTCACGATCATACTGATGAATTGAAGAGAGTGAGTTCTTAATTATGTATCTTGGGATGAGTTATAATTATAATTTTTTTAAATCGGATTTAAAATTAAAGCATTTCATGAAAAACGTTCCATAAATTCATTCAGACGGAAGTACTAGTAAACGTTTAAGGTCGGTCTCTTTTAAGTCCCATCCCACGAGCTAATACACCTAGAAAAACAAAATGCTTGTCTAACTAAATATCACATTTTAAAAACTAATCCAGGAAATACCAAGCTCAGTCCAGTATGGACTCATTATTATAAAAGCTTCGAATCCAGTTTGGTATTGAATGTATGAAAAACTATTATATTTAAAAGAATGTCTGAAAATCATTCGAGCCCACAGACCCGCATATTCCAACCCCATAATCTTATCTTATCACAAAACAAGGTACACACAGTAATACAATATACTCTTAAAAAATGCCTAACAGTCCAGGATTATTTCTTGTTACAATAAAAACATTAATTGCAATTGGAGGATTCACAAGGTATAAATAAAATATTAATAATAAAATATTAGTTCAGAAAAAATACTCTCTCACTTTCACCATCTTTAAGTTAAAAGCTAATCTAAACCATTTATAAAGTAAACTACCTAAAAATAGTTATTAACATCAATTTTTTGATGCTCTTACCCCAAGTCAGGTTTAATTTGGAGATCATACAATCCTAATACTGTTACTAAAGGCAAATAAATACAAAAAATAGGTTTACTAAATTCATAAGAAACCCTAGGAGAAAGATTCAATATAAAACCCCTAGGAGAAATAACCCTTGTTTTTCATAACCAATCAGGTAGTTTAGTTTAAATAACCTACCTGAAATGGAAGGTCGAGGATTCCAACTCTTGACTTGTAATTGTGAATTCTTTGAATAGCTTCTTCTAAAGATAAGCCTATTCTCTACATAATTGAACCTTTTCCAACCCATATTTAACTTAGGAAATGTATACAAAACTGTGAGCATTGTTATTGAGGTAAGAATTGCCTTAAACGTTGAAACTGTTTGTGTATTATTTATTATGCATTTCCACAAATACCACCGTACCTTATACATGGACCTGAATAATCCACTTCGTATGTCCAACCTGCTCTTTCCCATACACAAATACATTCACAACGTGCTCATTTCCAGCATTCGTTCAGTTTGCATCGTGTGGGAAACGGGTCTTCAGTCGTTGAGTTTACTATCTCCTGGAAACATCTTCATAAAATATGGCTCTAGATAGAACACTAATTCCTTCCATCTGACTTACTTTTTTCAATATTTCAAGTGCACACTATACGTTAGTTTTAGTTTTTTCGGTACAATTACAATTGAGGATAAGTGCATATAATATGTAAAATTAAAATAGGTATTAAATTAAAGCTAGGTGGTTCGTGTTCCTCCTTTATTCAGTACATACTCACACTTCACCCTACTCAAAAACATTAATGAACATTTTCAACAAGTAGAACTTAAAAAAACGCAGAGTAATCAGTTTTACGCAATATGGAATAAAACTATTTAAGGTTTGTTTGAAATCGTGGTGTCTTGCTGATAAAATAGCTTAACATTTAAGCTTTAAAGTGATAGGTTTTTGTTTTGAATAAGGTATTAAGTTTTCTTAGGAGATACCAAAAAACAATTAGAGTTTTGAAAGTGTTGGCTAAAAAGCGTTGTGAAAACAATTTATAGGAGTTGGAAGAAGCATTACTTACTGATACTGCGGAAGACGCTGGTAGTACGTTGTTACCAGATTTGATTGTTGGACTACTCAGAGGAATCCACAAAAAAATTAAGGATGAAATTACAACAAGCAACTATCAAATGTACCTTAGGAGGCTCTTTCGCCAAAAATGCGTGGTAAGAATTATAATTATAATATTAATAAAAAATGTTACTTCTCATGGTTCATACTAGCTATGAAGTAATGTTCACTTCTTTGTCTTAGCATTCTTGGAAATAATATTGAGACTCCAAACACTTATTTTCTGGATTTATTTAGTTATCTTAATACCTAGGTAATTAGTTAATTAAGGTATTTTAGCTTACGTTATACGTGTAACTTTAACGTGTATTAAACGGAACGGGAGTAGAAAAAGTATATAAGGATTTTTTTATAATCAATAATGTGTGATGGCATCAGGGTCACGGTTTGAATCATTCATACAATTCAAAACGAACAATTAACGAATTATTGTTGAAATTATGCTTCCGTAAGGACTGCACAGACGAGTTCAGATTTCAATTTGAAGAAACGAAGGAAGGGCCTTAACTTGTTACTCTGACCCATGAAATCTTCCGTTGAACTAACATTTGTTTTTTATTAAAATCAACGTATATAAGGGACTATGCAAACCTTTATTAATTGCTTTTGCTTTTATTAACTTGACCATTCTTTGATAACACAACTCAGCACAATGCACTTCGGTTCGGGATCGGGTTTATCATTTGTTATTATAGTTGTTGTGGCAAGACAGGGATTAATTGGTGCTTATCTTTTCTTACTTCATTTTTTGTTGTTGGTTTTGTTTGGGGGGTTTGTACAACAGTATTTGTTGTGTTACGGTCGACTTACACGTTATATGGTGGGACGCTTGGGAATTGGATGGAATGACCGAGTGTGTAAGTGTGATGTGATGCTGAAAAGGAAATCTTTGGAGAACATTGATATTTTTTAGATGTTTATATTTTCCTGGGGGTAAAGCATACTTACCACTTGTAACGTTGTAACTATAAACAGTATCATGTATCATCATTTTTCGTACGCTTTAATCTTTACATACGCTGTAATTATTTTTATAGAAATCCCCCCTGGATGATAGGCACATTCATGATGCAATTGAATAGTGAAATCATTTTTCATTTGCATCTACGTTTATTATATTTTTGTATCTTTTAAAAAGAAACAGGCCTACGGAGCGATGTTTGACTTTAAACGTGCAAAAAAGTTCAGTGTATCAAAAAAATGGTACAAGCGTGGAACGTATGATTATTGTTCCAAGATCAGGCAGATTCATTTGAAACTAGGTATTTATCAAACAGAGTGACAAATCTTGTTTCTTGTCTGTTAAGTTGTGTTCTGGTTAATTCCATTGAATGCTTCTCTATAACATACATGTAAAAACTCGTCTTTGACTAGCAGCGTTTGCCGTTTGCAATACACAATACATCAGTTTAAAAAAACTCGGAGTAAAGCGTGTAAGCAAATCCGTTCAGAATCTTAACAAATGAATTTCTACACTACACTACACCCGTTATAATTATCAGTGTATTTTTTTAAACATTTAAAAGATTAAAAATTGAAACGAAAGCATTGTTGTTTTTCAGGACGGGGCTACTCTAATAAACCCGTTTGAAACAGACGCAGCATTCCATTCACTAGCATTGAGGACTAAGGTAGAGATACTATATGAACTGTGTGACTTCCGCCTGGAGTCTGAGGGCGTCTCGGAAGCGCTGAAGGTAACGAGCCTTTAGGCTGGTGTACTTTATTCGTTTTTTTTTGTTGTTATCATCTTCGAAATGCAGGACATTTACAACGTAAGGTTTCCCCAATATAACTTGTGTGGTCATTTCTTTATAGTCTCTGGATCCGAAAAGTTTGCGTTTACCACCATTAGGCAAAGACAGTGGTGGTAGGACGTATTGGTATTTTTATGGAACTCGACTGTATCGAGAAGGCTGTTCGAAAGCACCAAAGGTGAGTGAAGTTGATTTATAAACGTCGAGCACACTTTTCCTATTTCACCTAGTTACACTACACATATGTATGACCCATGCATTATGAAATCGTTAGATTAGACCAATGTCTTTTAAATACACTAGTAATAATTACAAACATGTATTTCTTTACTTATGTACGAACCTAGTCGTCATCTTTGTATACAATATCAGAATATTAATCATCTTTCAGATACCTGAAAGTGACCGCAATTGGAAAGTTGTCTGCTTTACAGAAGAAGATTGGCAGTTATTAACACGTCGATTTAAAAATTGTAAATCTGTCCACGAGAGAAATTTGCATTTCGAACTTTACAACAATTTTCTCCCCGACTTATCCCGCTTGTTTGCGGAGAAAGAAAAGCTCGTGAGAAAGCGGATTATGGACCAGCAGCTCCGACGGAGCTCAAGATCCATTGCTTTAAATTTATCCGAAGATAGATTTAGAGAGAACATGCCAAGCACTTCAGGAATTAAGAAACCTTGTACAATTCATCCAAGTGATATCAGTAGAGCTATTAAGGAGGCTCAGGATAGTGATTCAGATACGATGGACGAAGATGAGCTAAAACGACAAAGAGAAGCACAGGAGAAAGCTGATAGACTTTTAGCTGAAGCAATCGAAAGGGAAGAAAGGAAGTCAAGGCTTCATCTTCGGGAAAGAAGGGGGGGTGGTGGTAGTGGTGGCGGAGGATTCTCAGGCTCTGGTAGCGTAAATTCCTCAACTGACAAATCATCTAATCAAAACAAATCCAGGAAGCAAAGGAAAGTTAGTGTAAGTGGGAGTAGAAGTAGTTCAGCGAATAAATCACTTAGTAAATCTTCATCTTCGAAGCCATCAGCAGGTAAAGAAAAAGAAAAGAAGAAGAAAAAGAAAAAGAAGATAAGTGGTGGTCGAATGACTAATAATTCGTTGGCTATCTCCCTTCAATCATCTCGCTCAGCATCAACAAGTAGTGGTGAAGATAGTGACCGTGAAATTGATGATGAGAAACCTGAAAATTGTGATGATGGTGCAAAGAAATCAGATTCTTCGAAATCAAAATCCGATACTTCGAAAACGAAGAAGAAGAAAAAAGAAGTTGAGTTATCTCGTTCTCGATCTAGATCTCCGTCCCCCGAAACCCCTGGTAATGACAGTGGTTCCCCTCTAAAGAAAAAGAAAAAGGTTTTGGAGTCATCGTTGAAGGCAAAGAAAAAGAAAAGCGGTGATGTCGAAGATACTGACAAAGACCAAAAGAACAAAGACAAATCCAAAAGAAAACGAAAAATTAAGCATAAAGAGAAATCCAAGGAAAAACAGAAAGAAAAAGGAAAAACGAAGGAAAAGTCAGAAAAATCTAGTAAATCGGGTAAAGTTAAGGACAAAGGGGTATTAGAAGTTAACCACATCGGGGTTATTAACGCCTTTCATTCTTCGGGTGGTACGTCCAAAACCAAGGTGAAAAGCAGCATAATGTGAGTAGTTCAATTTTTTTCCAGCTCACTGATTCTATAAACGGAAAGGTTTTTACTATTTAAATCATGGAATGAAATTTTCACAATATTCTTTTTAGCTTTTCTCAATCCGAAGAAGATGTACAAATTGGGATGCACAAGGTAATAGAATCGATTAAAAATCATGCGGAGGCCTGGCCTTTCATAAACCCAGTTGATGAAGACTATGCTCCTAATTATTACCGAGTCATCTCTTCTCCCATGGATCTCCAAACAATGGAAGATAAGCTAGATAATCTCGAATACGTTTCTCCAGAGGAGTTCATAGCTGACTTCCGAAGAATCGTTGATAACTGCATTAAATATAATGGACCTTCGAGTGGTAAGTGAAGGCTGGAAGTATTGGTCTAAGATTTTTAAATGCCGTTAGTCTTTAGCAGTTGAAATTTCGGAAAGTTATGCTGCTATAAATATTTGAATGTAATCATTTAATAATAGAGTACACTGAGATGGCAGAAAAAATACAACAGGCTTTCGATAAAGCTTGCGAGAGGTTCATTGTTGCAGACGAGTCTGATGAAGAAATCAGTATTGAGTATAACAATGCCGAGGCCGAGAGAAAGAGGCCAAAAAAACATAAGAAAAAAGACGATGAGGTATGTTTGATTATATTTTAAGGTGTACACGAATAATACCTTCCATAAACATGGAGGTTAGATACTAAGATGGCATAAGCTTTTAATTTGCTAGCAGTTTCAGATGTACGTCATTAAAATCTGTTGTAGGTGTCGATGTTGAAAAGCTTCTAGCAATGGATTTGAATCTTATGACATTACAAAATATTTAACTAAACTAGAATTAACTAAAATAAGCAATCTTTTTCACTTCATTTTCTGACCTCATTTGGCGATTTGTTTTTGCAGCCCAAAAAAGAAACCGACCCAAAAAATACTAAGAAGGCCACTCCCTTGATCAAATCTATTAAAAAGTCTGCTAAGAAAAAAATCCAGCGAAAATTAATGGGTCATCATAGTAGAGATTCTGAGGCGATTGGGAATCTAAATGCAGCGGGCGCAGAAACATTAAAAATTATGGACAAGTGGTTAGGAGATCCACCTAAAGCTTCAGAGTCCGTTGTACCCCCTCAGGCTTCGGACACCGTTAAAACTCGGATTCCAGACAACGAGAGTGACAGTGAAGTTAACTCAAAGAAGAAATCTTTAACTGTTGGTCATAAAAGAAAAAGCTCGAACCATGTTAAAAGTTGTTCTCCGATCGATATCCATGATAAGAGAAAGAAGATTGATGACGGAGACGACGAAGAATTTGCTCCCCCGAAGAAAATTCTTAAGAAATCCGAGAAACATGGAAAAGGAGGTAAATCCAAGGTAAAAGGTGAAAAGAAATCTGGCGACAGCAACCCGAAAAAATCTGAGAAATCAACCAAGGATCGAAGTAAGAGTAAACATCATAGTCATAGTCACAGTCACAGCCACAGCCACAGCCACGGTCATAATCATCATCGGAAGCATCATAAGCACCATCGTAGTAATAGTACTACCAGTAGTAAAGGTTCCGAACATGACCGCTCTTCATCTCCAAAGGTGAACAATAAAGTAAATGGACCATCTAAGGAAACTAAGCCAACAATAGGGTTTGAGGAGCTTGTAGCGCAATATAATAGAGACACGGGAGACAAGAAGGATGTCCAACCTCAAAAAGAACAAACTCCCGAAAAACCTGTTTTAAAGCATTCAAAAAGTGTTGAAGAAAAGAAACCGAAACCTCTTATCAAAAGAGCAAACAGCTTACTAAGTAATTTGAAAAACTCTAGTTCGATGAAGAGGTTGCAACACAATTCCAAAACGACAAAGTTCACTTCCTTTCCTTCGGAGACGAAATTCAAGCCTGTGAACACCGAGTCTTCAGTAAGTAACAAGTTACCTTCCAGCGAGCCA
Organism: Isotoma decorata; assembly: GCA_034698605.1. Taxonomy (NCBI): domain Eukaryota; kingdom Metazoa; phylum Arthropoda; class Collembola; order Entomobryomorpha; family Isotomidae; genus Isotoma; species Isotoma decorata. Next base: position 29,300 of record JAQGBU010000281.1, read on the forward strand.
TTTCCCACAGTGCAAGCCCCTGTACGTGAGAGTTCTCTTTCGAATGAAAAACCGGAAAAAAAGAAGTGCTTGTTGCTCAACGACAACAATAAAGATCGAGATGGAGGGCCACGTTTAACTCTTGGATCTGTTTTGTTAACGGATATAACACTTGGAGAATGCAAAAAGGATGAAGCTGTGTCAGAAGACGAGTATGAAGCTAGTATTTCGACTAGTGGGCCGAAGCCTACAATTAAAGCAGAAACAGGTGAGCCGGAGGAGATTATAGTGAAGGATACTAATACTAATGAGGAAAAAGAGAAAGAGACGCCCACTGATCCTCAACCCGCACCTGCTGATGCAAAAACGAAAGAAAAGGAAAATGAAGCTGACAAAGAGGAGGAGGAGGACACAGACCGGAAATTAGAGCCTAGTAAAGGATTTAATCGTGAGAAATGCATGCCCAATTTATCTGCATGGATAAAAGCATTTGGATCACCGAACAAGGTGGTTGCAAACTTGGGAACGCTTACCTCACAGATTTTAAAATCTGTTCCAGATTCGAAAAGCAAGTTCAAGGTCATGGGCCGGGGCGTTGGGGAGTCCGTTGCACCGGTCGTTGTTATCGAGACGGTCAATAAACCTGTACCCAGAAGTTCTCCTCCTTTGCAAAAACAAAGTGGAAAGCCGTTAGCAGACCCACCATGGACTAACACCATACCTCCAAATCCTGCACAAAATCCACTAATAATTACAGCTATGAAATCAATCGAACAAACACATGTTATCAATTTGAGTGAAGAAGTTACTCCAACTGATCTCCACTACCGAGTCACTAAAAAGCGTCGACATCGAAAAATGAGTACAAGCAGTATGTCTTCGCAAAGTGAAAGTGGTTCACCCCATTGTTTTACCAATCAGGAGGTTGGAGCTGGAAGCGTTGTCATCCCACCGCGTTGGGTAGATGAGCAATGGGCACAGTCACAGTCGCAGTCTCCTTCTGCGTCGTCTCATGTTAGTTCTCAGTCTCCTGCAAATTCTCCCTATTCGCCTGCGATGAGTAGCCCTCCCCGTACTCCACAAACTCCTCCAAGACCTTCTGGACCTGTGCGAGTAGGATTTTATCAAGACATCACTTCACAGCATTCTAGTCCTGAGAAGCTAAATGAGCCTCATTCCAACTCAAATTCCAACGCCGCTAGCCCCAGCACCCCACCAACCCCCACTAATAACAGTACAAACAGTAGTCGCAGAGGGGAGTCTGGAAGTAATGGGGGAAATGGTAAAGTTGGATATGGAAGTTACGCTACACCTGTATATGCTCCGAGGTATGGAGGAAATACTCCATCGCCTACTGTTGGCCCAGGATCAAATGTGCAATCTCCATCCCCAGGAGGAATGGGAAATGCCGAATCTCCAGGGAACCCGAACTCTCCTCATTCGCCCACTATCAATGTCGGTGGAGGAAACTCGGAACCAAACTACAGAAATCCACCTTATTCACAACCTTCGCCACAGCAAACTCCAACTGCGGCTCACCAACCAATGCGGTCGACCCCACCAGCCCATCATCAACAACCAGCCGCTGCCCACAGAGCAACTTCTTCCATTGTTAGCGCTCATGGAGGTCAAACTCCTGCTCCTTCCATTGCACCATATCCTCCCCCTGTAAGCCACTATGGTCATCGGTCAGCTATGAGTCATCCTCATCCAGAAGCCGCTCATAGTGGTCACAGTGGCCATCAACTAGCTCAGGCTCACCAACCGGTTATAGCGCATATGAACCAAGTACAGGCTCATTCACATTCGAGTCACCAACAGCATTACGAAAGATATCCACCACATAACTTGGCTCATCATCCAATCAATTCACAATCTAGCTTGCCGTCATCCTCGTCAGCTCCAAGTTCTTCTGCAGCGTCATCATTCACTCCAAATATGACTGCGGCTCACTCTCAGTCTCAAAGACAAACCACTGTTCATCCATCCGCTTTCCCAACAAACCCGTATGCATCTAACCCCCGAAGTATTAACATCCCCCCGAATTTGTATAGCAGTTCTATATCATCTGATCCTGTAATGAACAGGTTCTTCAAGCCAAGTGTGAGCAGTGGAGAACTAAGTTTGACCACAGGTTTGTCACCAAGTTCTGCTGGATTCAGCAATACTACTTCAACCTCTTCGACATCAGGCTCCCACGCCCACAATTCTCACTCAAGCAGAAGAAGCAGTCGATCCCATGCAGCGGCTGCTCAAGACATTGAAATACCACGAAGTACTGCATCAAATATAGAAGGAAAACTTAGTCATCCTGAGTTGAATGGGTTCCAATGGCCCGCTAATCTCGCTTCATTGAATCAGATTGTAAATAGTATACCAAATACAATGAATGCAGTTGGAATTGCAGCGTATCGCCAGTACGATCAAGCCATGGCTGAAAGCATCAGCAATATTAGCAAATACCAACGTGCTGATCCAGCAGGTTATACAAGCTTAAGTGCATCAGTGGCAAGTAATATGTCGATGAGTTCTAGTAAGGGTGTGTCCGTTATTCATCCACCTGCTGCCCATTCTCATTCTTCGGAAAAACTGTCAGAATCAGAAAGATCAACTTTGGAAATCAGTGTAACCACAAGCAGTCGAAGGCAAAATTCTAAATCAGAATCCAAATCTTCAAGGTAGGTGTAAACTTAAGCCGTGATATTTTTTAACAAACTGTTTTTCTCATCTATTTATTTTATTTTAGATCACATGGAAGTTCTAAGGGTCAGTCTATAGTACCCGGGAGTGCATTTAATTTCTCCTCATTAGCACCAGCAGACTTGGCTCTTTACCCAAAAGAAATGTCTGACCCAAGCTCTCTATACTCAGCTAGTCCCCCCGGTCTAGGTCATCGTCCTGATTTGTACCCTACATCATCACCAAGTTTCCACCCCTCCTTTCCAACAACAGCAAGAACAACTTCTAGCGGTGTACCAGCCCCGTCGATTACACCTTATCAAATCCCACCATTCATCGGATCTCATCCATCTCCTTATCAATCACAGTCGGTTTCTTCTCAGCCCTTTGCCCATTCTCAACCTCCAAGAGGTCTAACTGTTGATCATTATCAGCAGTTTTTCCAAAGCACCCCCCACGTTATGGGCTTGCTACCACCAGGAAGTTACACGTATACTGGACTTGGATTCAACCGCCCTAGTTTTTTTTAACGGTGAAATTTGAACTTTAGTTTTAGTAAACTTGAGTGAGGAGCCCAGCAGAAAGTTTTTATACAAATTTTTGGTACTATTAGAATAAGCATAATAATGGCAACTCATGCATTTCACAAGTACACAAAGGTAACAGTTGTGACCAAATCAATCAGCAATTTAATTACGTAGGTATTTCTAGTAGGACTAAAGTTGAGCATAAAAATGGTTCAGTTTACTGAAATCTCATTGCAGGATATTACTAATTTTCGGCAGAATTTATCGTCGAAATAAAATTCTTTGTTTGATATTAACTTCTAACATTAAATACGTTAACGAGTTGCATAATATTTTTTAAAGTCATTCCATTAATTAATGAGACAACCATGCACCCTGAATTTTTCTTTCTTCTCATAGCAGTTAAACAGCGAATCGTTAATGTACCCATTGCCAAAAGCTTCTGTACGTTTGGTGTCAGTCGCGTTTTATCTTGACAAGGTGAGAAGTATTGAACGAAGTGTAAATGAGAAATTTCTGAATTCCTTTGCAAATGACAACTGTATTAAATTGTAGGTTAGTGTTTAATTCATGACAGTGGATCAGCTTGCCCAATATCAACATGACTCCAAGGCTCGGCATTTTTTTCTCATAATATTATCAGCATTTACTCTCCTTTCACAAGGCTTTATTAATTTACCTTAGATATAGTAAGTGTACACTGTAACAACTCATCTACCTATCTATATACCTAATTCAAAAACCAAAGGTGCATTATCACGTAACTTGTATGAAACGTGATACCATACAATTAAAAACACAAATATACACCCTTGGTACTTGCATAATAAAAAAAAATTAAAATTTAACCAAGTTAAAAATTTAAAATAGTTATAAGCTCGTTGTTAAAGTATAAAGCTAGAGGCTAAAGATGAATCAATAGCCGTAAAACTAGCTTAGGAACGAACGTAGCAATCAATTGAGATTTTGAGATTGACTACTACAGACTTACGAAGATCATAAAAACAGTATATTATATCCAAGATGATAAGATACATTAGTAGGTATATTAGTGTGTGCACCCTATTTCATGGTGTTAGTATTAAAAGTACCGTAAAACGCGATTTAGAGCCCCCTCCGGTATAAAGCCCCATCCCTCCTATCCTTCCAATGTTAAAAGTCCCTATCTCCTCATGTTAAACTGGCTTGAATTATTGCTTTGAAACAATAACTCCCCATGTGGTTCTAAATCGCGTTTTACGGTAGTTCTTTTTAGTGTAGAGCACTTCAAAAATAACAATTTTAGTTTAATTATGTTAAAACCTTAAGGGGTAGAAATAACCAACAAAAAACAAAAAAAAGATGAATTACTTATATTATCATTATTATCAGGACTTGACACCTGGAGAGAAAAATAGTCGGTTGGCAGCTAGTTATTGTTACAATTAAAATGTATACTACTACGGATCCATAATACTATGATAATGTATAAAAGTAATTACTTCATGTTATAATCAAGTAGAAAATAGTAGAAACGTAGTAAAAGAGTAGATTTTACTAGCTGAATGAGAATAATAGAGAGAATCGAACGTACTACGACAGAATATAAGAAATGAGTCAGTCAGTCACGTCACATCAGATTAGAAGAGTCAGTCAGGGAACGTCAGAAGCCCGAGCTAAAGGATGATCAGTCAGTCTTTCCCCGTTGAGTAGTAGTATTCTGTATGTTAACAATGATGGATATTATCATGTAATGAAAGTAGTTTAGGATGATAAAATGCATAAATTAATCAAAAGCAACTTTATTGGAGCTAATGATAAATAAATTAAAAATGGAAATAGATGAAAGAAACTATAAACGTAGTTGCTTTTCTAGACGAAAAGTTTTAGTCTGCTGTAGTTCCATGATATGATAATATATATGTCTGTTGTAATGTTGTAAAAGGTTTTTTTTTGGAGTATGAAATGAAAAGATCCGAAACTTTGGATTTTTATTTGCTGTAATTTTGTTCAATATTTTACCTTAAATGTATATTTCAAGATTTAAGTATTATTTAGATTAACTGCATTAAAGTTTCTGTATATATTATTGTTTTATTAAACAAAAAGAATTTATAGTTAATAAGTTAGAAAATTGAAACTTTATTGTTATGTGTTTATTCTAGTTCGAGATGCAATTAATTGGTTGATGGATTGTAAAATGAATTTGGCAGCTCATGTCGCCTTTTTGGCAATGTTGGTCAGGAAGCTGATATTCCCAAAGTCAGAAATTTCTTCTCGTGTGTAATATTGACGAATTATTAACAGAAAAACAAAGCAAAAAATTTAAAGCTTTTCGAAGCTGTTCATCATCGTACTGAAGATGAGTGAGCAGTGTTATAAAATGTGATGGATCATCATGAATTGGGCGAAGCCCAATGGCTTTTAGTTTACATATTTTGGATGGTTAGTGAGTTACAATGTTTTCATTTTTTTTGTATTATAATAAAAGATTATCCTCAGCATGGTACTGGATTTAATGTGTGGTTGCTGGTCAACATTGCCTTAAAAGACAACATTAGTTGCAAAATGAAGATATATAGTTTTTTATCGCAGGGAAGATGAAAGTCGAAAATTTACAGATATTATTTTCGTTTGTTCCTCGCTTCTATTGTTGACTATTGTTAATGATTTGTATTCGGTGTGTTTGGTGACGAGAAGTTTCATGATTATTATTAAAGTCGTATTTTATTTCCCTTACTGATGATCGTTAACTTCAGATGTTTATTAATTCAACTGCATATTGTCTTAACACTAATGCATTTCTCTGCGACACTTGTCAGGATTACATCTCCTTACGATATCTTATGTACATGTAACTGATGCATGGACTTTTCGTTTTTTGTCATTAGAGTTTTTTATAATTTGAAATGTTTAAAGGTACGGTTACATGCTTCAAAATAATAATGAAAATATGCTTAAGTCATTTTAATTTAAGTTTTGATACTAATTTTACTTCATTTACGTTACATTTAACCGCTATAATATATGATCAAAATGCAGAGCAAAAAACTTGAACAATGTGAAAATGAGGTTCTTTCCTATCAACCGCGTATGCTTTTTAGAATTTCCAGACGCCATGCTGATATCTTAGCTTCTAATTTTTGTCTCCATATTTTACCTTACTCAAAGAATAAGAGACATTACATAAATTCTAATAATCTTACTTATGGCTGCTTAGACCTTTTTAATTCAAGCCCTTTACGTTTAGACTCACAAGCATGACATGATTATATGATGATAAATATGTGTGAAATACAAATATATGAAGGATTTTAGATAGAGAGTATTGACTACTATTTGGAACATGACAGAAGATGTCAAGGTAAGTTTTAGAATCCAATTATGCTATAGATTGTCCAAAGCACGTTACGTAAACATCACAGGGTTTTAGAATTTTTCAATTGAATAGCCAGGAATGGAAATATTAGGTAAGAAATTTATCCAAAAAGGGTTTTCCACAATTCATTAATAACTGTCCACTGGCTCTTCAGCTGAACCTCATAAAGCGAAAACAAATCTAGAGTTTCTTGTGTGGATCTCTTGATACATTCTTGAGCTCCAGCATGCAATGGCACCATTACGGTAGCTAATTCCGGGAGCTGCAGCTTAGTAGAGAGGAAGAATTGGAGCGACTTGTTGTCAACCATTAGTGCAAGGAGAACAGTACTGCAAAATATCAGAGTCAGCGCAAAAAGGATCCTCCGAATCAGCACTACAATTTTTTAAACATAAGTAAAAACGAGCCCATTTTGCTAAATGTATGTAGCACGCAACTTTTTACTTACTCAAAAAAATAGATGTACAAGAGAACGAACTACCGACGGACGACACTGCTCGACTGGGAAGGGGAACTGGAATCGGTGGGGCTTCGTTTTCAATTTTCGACTTTTGCTCGGAAGACTTCTTTTTTGACTTGGCTAAAAGCAAAATGATATGAGTAAATACACTCTCCCCATTGAAGACCTTAACTAATTATACTTGACTCAGACTTAATTTGACTCACATTTCTTCGACGGTTTTGCATGTCGTCGAGTTTTAGAGCGTGAAGTTGTTGTATCATCTGAGTCATCACTGTCCGAGACATTTTTCGTTCTCTTCGAAAAAGGTTGATTCATCCCTCCACTTGGCTTTGAAAGGTGAGTCAAGTCTTCCGACTCAGAAGTGTTCTGATCAATTGGCAATTCGTCTGACAATAATAAACTATCATACTAAAAACGCCAATCTTTGTAAGAGATAGATACTAAATAGCAATTCAAAAGACTGACTTTGTGGCTGAGCGTCTTTAGCTTTAATGTGCTTATCCAACTCGTTCATGAAGAGTACAAGACTTCGAGCAGACTTCTGACACTCCGCCTTATTACTACAGTTGCCACACACTTTAGCCAACGTTTCCACTAAAGGATTATCTTTCAAATCCAACCACTGAAGTTTCCCCATATTTCCCATACTCAGAGGAAGTTTAGTAATCTAAACCCCATAAAAAATTCATATTTTACGCGTTTTTACCAATTCAGACCTCATATAATGTACTAACCATCAATCATTGTTAGTAAAAAACTACCTCATTTTTATACAAATCCAGGTGCACAAGCTTTGTCATTACTCCAATATTTTCAGGCAAGCTGGTCAAACGGTTCTTACTCAAATCCAAAAAAGTTAACGTAGAGAAAGTCGGACCAAAATCAATACTCAATTCCGTTAACTGATTATTAGACAAATCCAGTTGGGTTATTCTGGTCCACGGTCTCATTTCCCTGATCGGAACTTCTGACAAGTTCATGAGACTAAGGTCCATTTTATTTCCATCCACCTTATCTTGCAACTTCCCAACCAAAGACTTTCCTCCTCCAACCATTTTTATTCTCTAATAAAAACAAACAAAAACTCAAATGAAAACAAAGCTGCTTTCTCTCAACTGCTAAATTATAGTATCAGGTAAAACTGTCAACTTACTTAAGTGGTGACGGACAAATTCAAAGATAATCGACTTAAAAATATGGTTCCGACCTTCCGAGTTCCGACTGATCCTGACTTTTGTGTCTCTAAAAGTAACCAACAACCAAGAACATTTTGAGTCAGTAATGTGTAATGTAAAACCCAATTGACCTTCTACAGTCTACAGTTGCTTCTAATTCTTCGTAGAAATAAATTATGAAAGAAATATACTTACAATATGTGATCACTTCCGCTCCGTGCACTCTCTTGGAATTGCAATTAAACCCGACTGGACAGTGCAAAGTGGACACTCACTGGATTGTAGATTGAAGAAATAGATCAAAAATATAGTCTCAAAATTCTCTCTTTCACTCGAAACTATCAACCAGAGAAAAGTGAGACGCGTTATTTTTATTTAACTTGATATGACAGTGTGACACTTGAGACAGGAAAGGATTTCAACGATTTGTCACCCACAACAGCTCATCAAACATTATGTTATTATTATGTCATTAATATGTTTTTGTGAGTTGGAGTTCATCGAATTTTACCCTCTTCTTCATTCATTGGTGGTGGTTTCACACACTGCCCTCGAGTCATATTCTCATTCTATCCAATTTCAGAGTTGATTTCTTTGCTATCCTCATACATTTATATCAATTCGTATAATCGTCTTATTTCATTACTATTAAATGAATTTGTCGTGGCGATCTGGCTGGATTATAAGATTTTGATTAGATGATATATTTCTGGGATTTTGAGATTCATTTTCCTAAAAAAAGTAACTAGGGGTCATTTACGAAAAGGGGTCAAATTATGTCATCACTTGGTGTCCACCCGGGTCAGATTAAGTATTTTATACAAGCTACTCAGGGATGGGATACCCGGTACAAGTATCCGGTACTTTTGTACCTAGATGCTCAAATTTTGAGAAATGTATCTGTATCTTTTACTCAGATACCAACTGAAAGTATTATGTATCTTGTAACTACGGTACTTTTCGATACCGGTCTACCTTGTATCTAGAATCTTAGATACATTATAAAATCCAGTATCTTTGGATCTTGGATCTGAGATACTCCTAATTCTGTCGTATCCGTATCTAATTTTTGAGAGACTTAACAAACGGTACACTTTGACTGCAGCTGCACATTTTATCCCTTGTCCGTACTGGAGGCTGCGTTAATTAGTACTGTTCGTTTCTATACTTGAGTATTTTTCCCATTTGTAATGCCTTGTATCTTATACTAGTATCTAATTTTCTGTACCTAAGATACATTTTCGGGGGAAAAGTATCTTCTATCTTGTACCTAAAATCCAATTAGGATTTCGTGTATCTGGTACCTTGTACCTATTTATTTTTCAATACATAAAGTATCTGTACCTAGGATCTGCGAAAATCCAAGAATATCTAGTATCTTGTACCTAATATCTCTTTTAAAATTTCAAGTATCTTGCATCTTGTATCTAGATACTTTTTTGAGTATCTATCCCATCCCTGAAGCTACTTTGTAATATGCTTTGAGAGTTTGAGACAAGACAAATGTATATTTGCAATTGGCAATTAGAGCAGCTAGCGTATGATATTACTTGCACTATTTCTTATGATTAGTAATATATTGAAAATAATAATCTGATAAATCTTTCATCAAGTTTCCTTTGTATGACAAAAATTATGATTCTCATAATCCTGAATGAAGCATCAACTTTCCCGAGTATGAAAATGACTACGACATTAAGTAAACTATTATTTTAATGCAGTGTTTCCCAAAAGACCTCAACCTAGGCTGACCATGTTTCTGGGACAAAAAACCGGGACACTTAATGAAACACCCTTTTCACCCCTCAATATTATTGCA
>JAQGBU010000282.1:0-39238 GCA_034698605.1 Isotoma decorata
AGCTCGTGTTTGCATATCCTGTTCGACTATGATAACAATTCGGCAAAAATTATTTAGGCAAAACACAAAGTCGGCAAAACGACTTCGGCATTATAGCGTTCTGCAAAATGGATTCGGCAATTTGACATAGAACCCATTCCAAAGCAGCGTGATGCGGGACAGAAAGAATCTAGAAAGGCGTAAACAGGATTTTTTTCATTACAATTTCATGACTTGAATGAATACAATAGGTTAATTTTCAGAATAAGAAAGAAAAACAAGTTAAGATAAGTGTTTTAAAGCCTTACCCATGTTTTTTACTAAGTTTAAAAGGGAGTATTTACACAAGTTTAAATTTAAAAAGTTAAGGTTTGGCTTAAAATTAATCAATTTACAATTTTAAGATACCATATCTCTTCCAACGTGGTGTCTAAACTTTCATTGATATTTTCTAATCAGATACAAACAAAAAAAACGATTTGGACTAGTTAATCCATTCCTGCCAATATGTTTTATTATCGCTGTGTAACGGAATGATTTATGTTGCCTAAAGTCTTGTAAATTTTATGAGCTGACAATGAGTCAGATATACAAGTAGGTGAATGATGCTTCTTATTAATTCTTCTTGATATCTGATGGTATAATATTAACGCATGAGATGACACCGACCCAAACCAATTGTATATAAAGTACGAAATGATACTCAATTGCATCTGAAAATCCGGTTTGTTGTTTTTAACAATAAGTATACAACAATCAAAGATAAAGATAATTTTGTGGCTGAAGTCACCATACCGTAACAACCCGTATTTTTTTATTATTAAAAACTAACATACAACCCTTCCTCTAATAAGTCTTTTAGTACTAAAAGTAAGTAAAAAAAGGTAATAAGCGTATATTATAAGCGTAAATATGCCGCTAAGCTAAACAAGTCAACTTTCGGACTGAAAACAAGGAACTCATCATCTCATTGTATAGTCATAAGGTGAGATTAGACCCTGTGCACAATCAACTCTTAATAATTTTTTTACAATTATTATTACAATAATAATACAAGCTATAGAGACCCACCTTCCTTTGATGATGATGATGGTTCAATTCATTCACCCGCACACCTTGTTAGTCATGTAAATGGGTTTTTTACATGTGGACTTTTACCACACCATCACAAGTACGTTTTTTTTTATTCAAGTACGAGTCCTTTGACAACCTAGTACACATTGTGCATTCTAAAACTTTTTTTTTTTAAATTTGTTAAAAAAGCATTAATATTAAATACTTTGGAGAAGGATGGGTTTTTTAAAAAGATTTCTGGGATAGGGAGGATATTTAACTTTAATATTAGTCAAATGCTCGAATGCTTCACGTACCGTTAATTACTTATGTATTTTATGACACCTTAAGCAGGTTTTGTAGTAGTTAGCTTTAAGATGCTCATGATGTGCACGACACCTTGGAATCAGATTTGATTCAATGTTCAAATTCATCTGTAATGACTTTGTAAGGTTATCATTTTCTTTTTACAAATTACCTGCTTAGACCACTTTTGCCTTGATTAATAATCATCAATAAAATTCTGATTAATGATTTACATCGATATTCGAATATATAAACCTGTAGTTATATTCATGGTTTTGTAAGTTGCAAAACCAGTATGTGTGTATATATATTGTTGTATTTGATATTGATTAACTCGACTCCTTTGTTTATTCCTTTATGATTAAATAATAATAATACTATCTGAATGACCGGAGTTGTGCCAAATGTATTTATTATTTGGTTGAGTAATTAATTATCGAAGGATAAGACGTGTAACTTGCAACACTTCTAACCCATAATTAGGTATATGTGTCTTTTGTTCTTTATTGGATACACTGGGGACAGCTGCAGTTGCCATAATTTATCAATTAGTCATGACAAGAAATTCTCTCACTTCATTCTTAAAGAAGACAACAAAGCAGAAAATAAATTTCAAAGAAATCCTTTAATATTTATGTGCTAGATGATTCCTTTAACATTTATATATTAAGCGTGTATGAGGTACCTTTTAAAATTATTTTAAAAACTTATTTAATAGTCTTAGAGTTAATTTCAAGTAACTTTACCTTGACTCTTTCTTTTTTTGTCTTCATTTGATTTGACCTTGAATGATGCCAAATTACAAAAATGTTGCAGTTTAAACCATTGTTAGAAATGTACATTTTTATTAAATCTAATTTTATCCAGTCGTCAAAACGTTATTTTTTACTTGACAACTGGAAATGCAAGTGTCAAACGAAAATCCCAAGATTGAATAACCCTCACCTCAGGTTTTGCACCTGTTTCCAAGTTAGTAAAACCTTTTTGACCTCCACATGCAATCTTTGTCACCATATAGTGTGTCATTGTGTTAAATAACATTTAAGTCATCATCAAATAGGCAACTGGTGAGTCAGAATGCAATGTCTAATATAAAGCACAGTAGTAGGTAGTAGTAGCAGCAATAACAGTTATTTAATTCTTTCATGTTGTATTGTTGTCACAATGGAAGTATAAGTCCCAAGTGGATAGCTCATTGTGCCCCTAATAATGATTTAAGACTCAGTAAATCCTCATGAAAAACTTTACATTGCATTATAGCTACTAATTATACTACATCTTTTTGATGCTTTTACTACATACATAAATAACTGAAAGTGTTTGAGCACATAGATACATTTAAAAGATAAGCCACAAGGTAAAATATCAATGTCGGTCTTTTTCTTTAAAATACTTTTATCCACTTCTTTGATAAAACGCTGTGGCTGGAAGACGGTTAGTTACGCAAGTGTTTATTCCTTGTGTATTCTTTAACTCATGTTGGATGAAATGAAGGCGGAAAGTGATAATAAATCCAAAGAGACAACAATGTCAATGACAAAGAAGAATCTTGATACGACTTCCCACGGAGTGCATATATATATAAGCCAATTGTGATGGTAGTGCATAGTTGGAATGATGGTGGTAGATGCATTTTGTCATATAAAAGCTAAGAATAGTCTAAGACATTTATGTTTATCATATACTAAATTTTTTTTAGCATTTTTGACTTCTGTTCAATCTTAAACCTCCATGGGTGGTTGTTACGGCATGTACCACCAGTTTAATTTTGGAAATGAAATACAACAAAAACTCTTAGTTTTTTATTTGACCAAACTTTCAATTTCTTACAAAATATAACCCGTCAATTAATTAATTTCCTTTTAATATTTCATGAACACTGAACACAAACCATAATCCCTTAACTATTTATCTCAGATGTAGAAAAAATTCTATTTTAATTTAACAATTTATCTCTTTCTTATTTAAAGCAAATGTTCTCTCTCAATGTGCCCCTCCTTTTATTTTTAACTATAAGCATTTATCTTACTTGGAAAATAGTAAATGGAATCAATTCACAATTTGAAGCTTAACTCGTTGCATCTGCATTACTAATTTAATTTTCTCTCAATTCGACCCATGGTGTTACTAACCTTTTCATTGCCATATGCCAAATGTCATGCGGTACATAAAATCAGAAGCTTATCGTAATATATTAAACTAAAGATTAAAAAACATTAGATCTTCTAGCTAAAGTCTTATCGCAGATAGAGGACTCATATTTTTACCAAGCCAAGGCGATTCTTCATCCAACTTGCTGTTTTGAGTTTATTATTGATACTCGGCTCCTCAGTGCTGATGCCTGTTTATGATCTCATTTATTCTTTGCAAATTATATTATTATAATTTGCGATTATAATAACACATAAAATTGGAGGACACATGTGTTCCATGCTCTCAAATTACTTTGACCCAAAGAGTCAAATCTGTCAGATTGTTTTGGCGAAGCTAATAAAATCCGTTTATCGATCGGCTCAACCTTACTTGAAACGTGTATTTAGTTCATTGGTATTTCTATAGCTGTAATAAACTAAATTATACATCCGTTTTACTATTATTACCTATATATATATACATATACATAATAAAATATACATACGCTGGGACGCTTCAACTCTTGTACATGTTTTTCTTTTATATTTTCTACCACGTCCTGTTTTTTCACAGTTGGTCTAGCCTAATAGATAAGTCTAGTCTTAGTAGTACTGGAGCACAAAGTAGTAATAATAAGATCAGAGATCACAAGAGAAAAAAGTCTTCTAGATAATTAAACAAGATAGCATGTACAAAGTAGACAAAATATATGTATCTAACTTCTAGATGTAATTGTATTGAGTGAGTGGTTGACTACTAGTGGCACACAGAGTACAGTAAGAAATATATATGCTAAAATTCCTGCCTCAATGTGTAATAAAAAAATCTGCATGTTATCTCTTTCTTAGCTACTGTCCTGCTGTGGTAGTATCATTGAACACCGAATTATGCATATACCTCAAGCGTTTTGTTTCATTTTAGGTAAAAAAAAAATCACTGACTTAAGATTAGTTGGTTTAGGTTTTCTAACTTAACTGGTATGTTGGAGCGATTCATATAGCACTTCAATCTGAATTCTAAATGGTATTTTGCAAAGGCTACTAAGAGCTTGTATTATTTTGCCCTGTGGGTGTGGCCAGAAGGATTTTACAATTAGAGCTTTACTTGTAATATTAAACCTGTAAGTCAATTCTGAATCACCCAGACTTTCATACTTTAGACCAACTTTCTCAGCCTAAATGCATTCTACTAGAAAACGCTTCAAAAATATAAAACTCATGCTCCAAGCTTACAAAAAACAACCTCCTAATTTATGAACAACACTTGATAAAATTGCTTAGTATCATAATGGAACATCAAACAGAATAATTTTCTTGTCATGACGAACAGCAGACGAACAAAGTATATACATGATTTTCTGCATGTGTATATTATTATTTTCAATATTCAAAATATATGATTATATCAGGTAGTAGTACCTCGTTGAATTAGGTATATAGCTTAAAGGATTTAGGATGTATGATTAATGATTAAGTAAAGAATATATGTATACACAAACGAATTTGCATAGATGTAGGATGTATTCTCATACCAGTTGGGATTTGCCATCGACAAAGTCGGCAATCAAGGGATATTTGCTTTAAATAATCATAATCAGGATGTGATCTGAACTTCTCAAGAAAATGAATTCTATCTATTAACTACACCTATGTGCATGCATTCAGTCTGATATTAATAATACGTCCGTCTCTCATCTTTCTCATCTCTCTTACTTCACGTCACTCACAAATCACACAGAACAAAAGTAAAATATGAAGAAAAAAATCATATACGAAGTATATTCTTTTGTATTCAATGCTTCAATCTTTAAGAAAAATCATGTAATAGAAAATTCTTACTTTGCTATATGTGACTAAAAACACGATCCTTAGTCGTCCTTAGGCTTTAATACACTTTACCTACCTTAACTTGAAAAACTCACGGAATAATGACCCCATACATGTATACCAAGACAATCAATCTCATTATCATTTATATTTACCTAGATGACTTTGTAACTCTGTACTACACACACACACATTTATGAATATGTTCCAGCTAAACGCGTTTTTTTCCCGTTGTCATAATTATTATCATCATCCGACCGTTAATCAGTCACCTTATTAGCTCCAACATATTTCAAAGCATAGTCATCCATCATTAACAATCATCACTTGAATTGCAAATCTGCAAAATATTAAAATAATAATACATAAACTTACTCCTTAAATGCATGTGGGTTTCAATTCAATGGTGTCATTGTTTTCAGTTAAATTCTAAACATGAAACGATTAGTGAAATAAAAAATGATCAAAGAGGATTGAAATGTTAAGTACTTTACGTGAAGACGTGCTCTTTTGAACTTTAGCTTGGAATTTCTTACAATGAACTATTAACCTATAGGCTACTACCCTCATTGTGTTCTTGTATATTAATATTAATAAAAAAATATATTCCTATTAAGAATTAGCAAACAATAAACTTAACCATATTTTGAACCAACCTCCAGTAAGTACAAAACAACCCTACATTCATAAATGCAAAATGTACATATCTGCAGAACTCTTTGTTTAATATAACTCTTTTTAAATTAAATAAAACGAAAAGCTTGGGCTGATTTCAGGATAAGGATCTTATTATTGTATGAGTTAGAATCTAATTTAAAGTAGGATGGTTGTAGTAGTAAAAAAAAAGGTAATTGAAACCTGTTGGAGAGTAATTGCATCGTTTTTATATTCGCTTTTAAATAGGTTGTATGGGCATATATATAGAGGTCTGTATAACTTTTGAAGTCTTATTACTTACTATTTTTAGGTTTATAACACTCATAAAAATGTTCGATCTATTTTTTGCACTCAGAGCAAATCATTTATTTTGGCTTGAGATTAAATAAGTCATAATTTTGTAATAAATGTGTTTGATTTTGATTTCATGCTTTTCAACACACTACACTAATCTTATGGGGTGTGTGGCAGATGGGAAGAGTTAAATTAAGATATACACTTGAATTAATGGTTTTAACCCGGATTCAATTTTCAGAGCGATGAAGGAAAAAATAAATTATTTTTTTGGATTTTTATACCTAAGAATAAAAATGAGAGAGATTCAAACATAATTCTTACAAGATAACGTGTAATATCAATATCTAAAGAGGGTTTTTTTATTACTAAGGATCAATAGTAAATTTGCTATAAGAAACCCCAATTCAATTAATTCTACATCATCTTACATATTTTTTTGTTTCACTCTTGGCAGTTGGACAATATCCAAGGTTCCCTAGTCTTTCTAACGAACTTGGGAGTGTCACTGGAAGGAATTAGTGCCCGTGACATCCGAGATGGTCATCTGAAATCTATCTTAAGCCTATTTTTCCAACTGTCACGGTACAAACAACAACAAAAGCAACAAGACCGAGATAGACATAATCTTCAGAGACAAACTGGAGAAAATCACATCATGATGATGCAACCGACAAATAACTCAGGGATAAAAAATTCTTCCTTGGGACCTTCATCTCAATCAGGAGGAGCTATGTCATCCAAAGAATCTTCCAAGTAAGTGAACTCTTTTGTAAAAATAATAAAAATGATCTGTATCATTTATCATATTATTATCATTTATTATTTTAGTATTATCCTTTATACTGTAATCAAAACACTACTTACGTCCCATTTTGTATCAGTTTCATCAAAGTATTCAGATCACCGCTCTATCGTCTTTTGTGTTTGAGATAACCTAAAGAAAGTACAAAATATTATTTTTAGTGGTACTCATTGTAGTAACAGCTTGGCTATCGCAATCTTCAAACAAGAAATTCTGCAATAAAGTTACAACTTCAACTTAATAAAACAATTTTCAATGATAAAATGCATCCGACCTTAAACGCTTCTTTTAAAAAATTGAATACAAGAAACCTCTTTACAATCACAACTAGCCGAAAAACCTTCAAATTGTAAAAGTCTTCATATTATATATCAATGAAGAAGGTTATTTGAAATTATCATTGTTGAAATTTAAAGTCGAGTCATGACATGAAACCACTTATCATATTTTTATTATTATTCTAACATACAAGACTACTTTTATTAAGGTAGGACGTGTGCCAGACAAAACCAGGTATCAAGTTTTAATCACAATGAACATAACAACTACCTAGGTATATATTTTTATAGTGTCTATAGTTTTGTAAAACTTAATATGGATTTAGCCAGGGTTGTATAAGTTACTCCTCGTAATAAAATATACCTTTTAAATACTACTGATTCTGATTACCGTGCAATTTTATTCATTGTTGCTCAAATTAATAAAACCCAGTTGAGACAAGAGAGGCTATATATATGTTTTAACAAGTATGTACTATTATCTACTTATTCTTATTAGGTTTACAAATACAGATAAACTTATGTTTTCTAGTGAATAAAATCACTTAGACTTTTATAGTAAAAATATTTATAATCCATTCTCGGGCGAGTCTGATTGCAAAATTGAATGCAAATTTTTAGAATCCAAGTAAGTGTAATAAATACTATGTATGATGAAAGGGCAAGTAGATAATATTCTGCTTTGTGCATTTTGATTATTCCTTCTCTGATACGAAGATAGGATCAAGCTCAAGAAACAAGTGAGTCTAATTAGGGTAATAAGAAGGAGAGTATTTTGACAGGAAGCTGTAAACATTAATTAACTAGATGGAGAATTCATTAATAGTGTATATACTGATCCAGTGTATATGATAAAGAGTAGCAGCAGGTTGGGTCGACATAATGTATAAAATGTTCTATTTAATTGTGTAGCCGAATGAATGGAGAGGAGTTGTAAGGATAAAATATTATTATAAAATATAATTATACATTTTATTAAAGGATAAGTGTGTCCTTGGTTCGTTTGTTTGTTTTCAAGTAATAATAATAAGTAACAAGGTAGGCATTACACAAGAAGTGTCAAAGGGTCTTTTAGGACTTGATTTAATACCCCACATGCACACAAACAAACACATGAGACTCGTGACTCTCACTAGTTAAGTAAGGACGTGTATGGGTTTGTTCCTTTTACTAATTACATGGAGAGAGAGAGACAAGGCAAGGGTCGAAATTTCCAAATGAGATTTTAATTAGAGGTTTCTTTCCATGTGTATGTTTAAGTATGGGCGGAGTCCTTTTCCCTCTGGTTAGGTTACAACTATATAGAGAAGAAGAGGTCTCATACTGGATTATCTAATGTCCACTTTTGATATAATTTTTGTTGTATGATTGTATATTTTATTTTTCTGTGAATTGTAAAGAGGGTGGAATTTTTGCTATTTATATGCAAGACGCATTCTCATCGCTCTGAAATATAATGATTTAGTTGCTTTAATTAAGAAATAGTGTTGACTTTGTCGATTGTAATTTCACCATATATACACAGGTGTAAATAGGTTGGGTTCGATATTTTTCATGAACGTACATGAACAATGATGGAACGGGCTAGAGCTGGAAAAATGCAGCAGCCCATGTAAGCCATCTTTCCAATGTGGGAAATACCAAGACTGGGAAGACTTTAGGGAGAAGTAAGGGTTAGAGTGTGGTGTCGTAGATGGCCTGGTTGGTTATGGAACCTTTAGATTGCCCAGTGGCTTGGTTTCATGAAAAGTTTCCTTTGTTCACTGGAGTTGTGTTCAAGAAACCACCACTACTACTACTGTGTGTGCAGCCCGTGTAGTGGTTAGAGGCAGTAAAACCGAAACTGAAGATGAGATGTCTCAATTATTATGAGATCTTAAAATTAGTTGACTATGTGTTTTTAATCCATATAAAAATGAAAAAAACACATTTTTACGTTTACAAAAACTACAATGTAGTTCTTATTTCGAAATTTGAATTTTTAACTGTAATATGAGAATACAACTATATATGACCCAAACTAATTTGGGTATGTGATGTTTGCAAGATCAAGTGTTGTTTCTGAGTTTCTCCTATCATCAGCACCTACATTTTTGAAATTAAAATTAAAATTGATTTCAGACACAGACTAGTGTGGATTTTGGAGAAAAGAACAAAAGCGACTCTATATGGTCCCTCTAATGAACATCAAAACAATTATAGATGATTTTTTTTTGTCATCGTGATAATTATTATTTTTTCATGATGTAAAAATACTAGTTTAGCACAGCCACAAGTAGATTAAATACCTTTCCAATAGTGTATAATTGACATTGAATATAGATTGAGATGCCATTAGATTAAAAACTTGAAAGACACTTCATGCACTTCACACTTCGCAAGGTGTGACCAAGCAAGAATTTGTGAATGTTTTATATTCTTTGAAAGATGATTTGAACTTTTAACTTGTCACAGGTCATAACCATAATAATATTAAGGGTCGCACCACAGACAACAAAATAGGAAACTTGACAATACACAATAGAGTAGAATAAATTGGATACATCGTAATTATGTATTCGATATTCGATGCATGTTTTTAACATTGTTTAAATTTTTTTTTAAACTTGTCAAATTAGGTTATAATATATAATGAAATAACACAATGCAACTAAAAAACTTGTATTTTCAATTCAATCACAGTTAAGATTCATTTAGAATTCGACTATTACCAACTGCTTATGTACATCATTTTATCAAAAATGCTTGAGATGTGAATACACGTAGAGTTAGTTCACGGGTTTATGCTTTGTATTTTTGACTGGAAGAGTAAGTCTATCTACAGTTTTGTACCTTAAAGTACCTGTCCGCAGCTTTTGTAGGATCATATTGTAAGTGGTTGATTGATGTAGTGGGATGCATGACATGAGACCATTTTGTCCTCAGACCATAATGTGGAGACCATATTGTGGAGACCATTTTGTGTCAGACCATTTTCTCAGACCATTTTGTGGAGACCATAACACATAATGTGGTATACCATTTTGTCCACAGACCATAATGTGGAGACCATTATGTCCGCAACCCTTAGTTCACGAGTTAGCTAGTATCGCAAATAATGTAAAAAAATGTCCGATTTGTACTTCACAACAAATCACACAGATATTTCTAAATACAGCATATTTTAATGATGTAAAAGGTAAAACCAAATGAGTAATTCACACAATACAAACAAAAAGGAATTCAAATGATGCTCGGTTTATGTCTAAAAATATAATTCACATCCATATAAATGTACAAAAACATTTTAACTTGCCACTTTATCCAGTTCTATCATCACTCACATTTAGTCAACTAAATAAATAACGCATATCTCTTGAGAAAAACAAGTCACTTTAGAAAACAACGATACAAAATACACACACGCATTGTAAAACACTATCCAACAAATTAATCAAAAATCAATTTAGCTAACAATAATCCAATCAAATTAATCAAGAAATGCCAACTTGTAAATGACGCACATTCAATATATACCCACTGCCATTTTAATTACAAACACAATAATTTATATACACTCTCAGCCCAATTATACCAACTACACCTCTACACCAATACACAATTACAAAAATCGGACATAACAACTTTATGAAGTTTCACCTAGGAATCAACTGCACGGTTAAGTTTATGACACGGCTATGTGATTGCATGATGGTGATTTTGTGCAGAAAATGAAGAACATAATCTGCATATGATTTCTTTCTAAAAAAAGTGTATTATCTTTGATTTAATTATTCGGGCCCCTTTCGGAGCCCAGTCCAAAAATTGGGGTATACCATGGATTCCCCAGAAAAGTCACTTCTTTTCTGCCTACTCTTCCATCAGATCTCCACCTAATGGAAGTTCAGCAGAATGAAGATTCAAGTCAGAGTAATATGGTGAGATTACACAAGCCTTCCA
This sequence comes from Isotoma decorata, assembly GCA_034698605.1. Taxonomy (NCBI): domain Eukaryota; kingdom Metazoa; phylum Arthropoda; class Collembola; order Entomobryomorpha; family Isotomidae; genus Isotoma; species Isotoma decorata. The sequence goes on from JAQGBU010000282.1 coordinate 11,271, forward strand.
TACCAATAGAGCAAAGGGTTAAGACTTCAAATGGGACATTTTTTTACAGTATAATTCAATCAATTTGAAAAAACAAATTTTAATCTAATTTACAATTATTGATTTAAATCAAATCAAAGATACGGTTTTTGGAGAAAGTTTTTCTAAATTTTGGTTTGATAAGCTTTAATTTTGAAAAATGTTATCAAAATTGCAAATTATTGCAAGAAAAGAAGGGTTGATTTCGCAAGGATTTATGGAGTTTATGAAGTTCAGGACTTCAAGCTTACTCTACTTCCCACTTTTGGTTACACGATTGTTACTTTTTACTTGTTATTATTTGTTATGTGTCTTTATGCCCCTCTTTTTAGATAGCTGAGGTAGGGGTTTGGCCAGAGAAGCTGGTTTTGAGTTTTAATAGTGCCTTTAATTAGTTAGAACTGCATTTTAAATCATTAAAATACAAGAAAACAATCGTACACCGGAAGATTCACTTCCTTATTGAATTTGAATTATGATGATCTGTTTGATCCAGGGTTGGTCGATAAAAATATTTTGGAAAGGTATAAATACAACAAATAGGGGTTTTTTCAGAATGACAAGTATTCTGAAATCCAATAGAAAGTAAAGGCATCTCGCATCTGAAACTTAATTATACAGTAATACCAAAATCATAAGAAATATGTTTATATAAAATAAACTATGTAAATATTATGTATAATATTAAAGTTTTATATAAGCATCCCTTTACTTTCTCATATTTACATAGCCGAAGATCTGTGTCCCTTGGATGATTGAGTTAATTGAGTATTACCACCTAAAAGATGTGGTCAGACTTCCACTTTTTCCTTCACCCTAGGCTAACTGAAATGAAGTCAGTAATAATAGTAGTAAAGCTTGCGGGGAAGCTTTTCTGTTTGAAACATGAAAATATCAAACATATATATGAACGTAGTGTCAAATCTATTATGCAACATCTTTCTTGTATAACCCTCACCCAAAAGAGGATATTTTTCTAACCATTTCCATATGCATACAGTCTATGCTATGACTTAACGATTGATAGAAAATAACTTTTTTGATTCTCCAGAAAAAAGCAATAGAAATGGATAGACATGACATCATGATGTGGCTGGTGCTGCTGATGCTTCGAAACATTGCACAGAGTAATCATTTTCCGGTTCCCAAGGGAGTACCTATTCCTTCAAGTTCATGGTTTCATCTTATCTAAAATCTGGGGGGTCTTTGTTGTGAAAAGTAGTAGCGACTCAAGAATAGACTAGTAGGTAGAGTAGAGGGATGAATGAACTAAAATACAGACTGACCACTGACATCATCACAATCATGAACCAACTAAAAGGAAGAAAAGGCCCTCTTTTTAAGAAATACGATTGTTGATTTCCGGGACAAAAAACCCCAGTCCGAAAAAGAAAGTTCCTTAGAACTGAATCTCCTTATAAATAAAGAACCCATCCCAATTGATGAGTATTGAGTTTCTAATGTAATCAATTTACTTATATCATTTCCGTTCTAATACAAAACTTTCACAATGAAGATAACTTTGACTCATGGAATGCCAACTCACAATAGAATCGATTCAGTGCAGTTGATTTTTTGTGAATGGAATGTGTTTGCTTGCTCTCTTCATTATTGTTCGTTTAGACTGCAGTCTGGCTTTCAAAGTGGAAGTGCATTCTTCGGAAGACCCAAGAGATAATTTGCAGTGCACTATTAATCACCACCATTTCAATACAAAGTATATAGCAGCAAAGAACAACAATGATGATAAGAATGAATTTACGCATTATACTGTAGAACACTATAGAGAAAGAAGATAAATCTTGCTTTCTTCATTTCCGGCTTGTAGCGTTCTTCTTGGGTGAAAGTTGTGATTGTTTTCGACCCTAGTCGATTTTCTATTATCTCAAAGGAAATAATTCTTGCTGAGCTGCGTTTACCCTCTTTAATTGTTACTATACTGCTTATAATACTATTACTTTAGGTGGACAACACAAGAGACACGAATACATTTGATGTAGAATAAATTAAGTTTTAAGACCTTTGGGAAACAAAACTATTACGACTACAGTAATAGTAATTAAATTATTTTGACCTTTTTCAGACTTCCCTCAGCTTATGTGAACAAGCTTCACACAAGTATTCCCTTGCCGTCACTCCCAAGTGGACAAACACCTCCGAATTCCTACAATCAAGGGTTCAGTCATGGATCCCACAACTCTTTAATGTCCCCAGCTAATCAATCCACTTCATCCATCGGCAATTCTAAAAAGACATCCCAGGACAAAGGGAAATCATCTCTTGGAGTTAATCACCATCATCCTTATTCTAATAATTCAGGTATGTTGTGTTTTTCTCCTCTGGTTATACGTTTAGTACATGTATGCGCTTTTCCTTATGAACTATATGTAGACAAAGTCACATCATTATCACACAGTTGTATTAAAAAGGATCAGGTCCTTTATAGACTTCGTAAGCCTTTTTTGAACAAAAAGGACCAAAACCGTGATTGCATAATACCTAAGCTAAAGGGTGTAAATTAAGAATGGGCCGGAAATATAATAATTATTCTTGCAATCGAGATTTGGAATTTGTACAAATGTTTGTCATAATACTTGTCTTCGTTTCGATGAATTGGGAAAGTCAGTCCTTTGTTCACAAAACACCCCTTACGTCCAATTCGTAATTCCATGAAGTGTTATTTTTTATAACTTAATAATTTTCTCCCTCGTGGTGATATAAAAGTGTCAGGTTTCCGTTGAGTGACATTTTTCATTAAAATTTCTACTGGTCAGATTTTCCATGATGAAATATTTCCCAATTAACTTGTGTCCATTTTATTCATAATGCATTCCTGCCCGTTGTGCATATGTCATCTTCATCCTCAATTTCCGTTTGGTGTGAAAGTTCCAACATCAATTAATTGCTCTTGTGACAATGACAGCTTATTCAAAGTAAAAGAATGACCAACACTAGGGATTTCGGCGAGTGCAGTGGTACCTTTTCAGAGCAATTATGAGCTGGATGAAGTTGTTGCAAGTATGTATAAGTATAAGTACAAGTATGTTGTTGGTTAAAGGATAGAATTCATTATATTTTAAAATGCATATAGTAACGTTTCACAGAAGTCTACAAAAAAAATATTTTTTTTGGTCAGCTCCTGTCTTTTTATTCAAGTGTCAAGAACATTTCTGCCCACTGGATTTGCATATTGTAAGCCTCGTAGATCTACTAAAACTACTCAAAGCTAATATGTAATAGTTTTCAAAACTGATAGATTGTGTCTGTTTTAAAATGCACAAAACATCATAATCATAAGCATCATGACCGACTAAAGGTGTCATCATCCTTGTAAACCATATTTTAACAAACAATTTGTTGAGTTGAGTATTTTTTAAAAATAATTGATGGTTTTTATCCCATCCGATCCCTATACTTTTTTTATTCTATTTCTTTTATCTCCAGGAATTTTTTCCAAGACGTGGCAAACTATCCCTCCCTCGTCGGTTTTGTTTTAGCTCAATCTTGAAATGCTTATTAGTAGTCTTGTTCCTTTTTCTTCTTCCTTCCTTAAACTCTCTCTCTCTTCTTCGGAGATTTTTTTATTCATAAAAAAATGCATACATATGACGACAAGGACGACGATGAGGGGAGTTGTAAAAGGGGATGATATTATACAATCATGCGATAACAATATTACTTACTTACACATATTATACGTTCATAGTTGAATTCAGTGAGGGTAATAGTACATATATAGTATATGGAAACTCTAAGTAAAAGTCCAGAGTTGCTCTTCTTTTTCTCAAAAATACTCATGCAAGAGCTTTAGTGATAAAAATGGTATAATAATATTGTTCAGTATTGTGTAGATGGATTGCATCGGTTCGGTGGTTTAGTTGCAAGCAGTTTTTTCCCTAATGTGGCAAAATTTTGGTTTTGGTTACCAGCTGGTACCACGGTTTAAAAAATATTAAATGATCGTTCCCCAATTTTAAGCTTTTTCAGAATCAGTTAAGCTTTTCAAGCTGATAAAACCTAACTTTTGTAATCTCAAAGTCAAAGGCTGAAAAAGGTTTTTTTTGTATCAAAATAGTTACGACAGCTATGCAAGTATTTTACAACGCTACAATACTATCTCATTGTATTTACAAGTCCCCTTTCTCTGTCCACCTAATCCGCACAAAAATATTTGCAATTTTATTGCCTTCTTTTTCCACACCAAAAAAATTCTAAAGAAGATTCAAAGTATACACTTTTTCTTTTCTCGAAGATCATTTGGCAAAATTCCAACAAGAAAGCACAATATTATTCAATCCAAAGTAACAATAAACCACAGAGTATAACAAAGAAATTCAGAGGGTAGCCTTAATTCAGAAATTTTAAATCCGAACTTAACGGCCTTAAAAAACATTTTTAAATTATGAAGAAAAGCTCTTACGCAATTCCCCTTATCCTTCTTTCATAAAACCAAGCAGAGTTAGGCTTAGGCTGTTTCAAGTTTTAAAATAAATTGCAAATAAAGCAAAGCTGCAACATAAAAATATCTTATATATATATTACACAATCTAACAATCTTTTTATTCCTAAATGTTCAAAAGGAGTCATAATGATTTCTAGTAACACTGAAGGTTTCAAGTTCAGAAACTTCAAAGACATTAGAAACAATCCACCTAAAAGAGTAAAGGAGAGGGAGTCAGATATAAAATAAAATGAGAAGGATAAATATGAATAGAAGAATTTGAGACAAATGAAATGTCTGTTTCACAAGTCGTTTCTTAAGCTGATGACAAAATAAAATGAGACTGTTGTCTTTCTCATCTCTCAGATGAAAGAAAGGGCTACCTACTTTCTTCAACAAGGTATTAAAATTGCTTGTCCTTTACTACATTTATACAAATTATCCCCTATACTTCGAATCTACACTAATACAAGGGTATGGAATATCCTCTTAAAATATTCATATTATCATTACAGTCCTCTTTCTCAATGAGAGCCTGACAAGGACCCATGTGTTGCATCTTGTACAAAATAATATTATTATTATTACCCTCTTAAATCTTCCCTTTAACTCTCATTTCATTTCACTTGGTTACTTAACTTGCATGAAATGAGTTCCATATTTTCCATCTCTTGTTAACGCAGTTTTGACTCTGGCTGTTAAAATAAGGAGAAGGACGCACCAAAGGTATTAATAACCTTTTTAGGCTTTTATTTCCCTACTGCTTCTACTACCTTTAATGTGCTATATCTTTTTGAGTAAAGTTGGACCAAGTCATGCAGCATCCAGCATCTTTAAGTCTTTGAATTTGACAAAAGGGTTATTATAATACTACTTTGTATTTAGCATTACTAATTTTACAAGTGTAATTACAATAACTTCTTCTAAAGAGTTTATGTATTCTTGGCACTACCACCACCCGTGCTAAAACTCGTATCTTTATTACTTAGTTCCTGACAGGAAGTCAATATTGCTAATTAGAATGGGTTGTTTGTGATTTTACCTAAGTACGCGGCAAGGAAGCCGACAAGTCAGAGATTATATTTAAGAAGTACTATAAGAAGTAAAAGTTCACAAGGGTCTGGAGTGGGAGTAATAATTTGGAAGCTTGTAGTGCATAGGGTCTCTTTACATAATGACAGTAATGAGTGTCATGTTGAAATCGCATAAATTTTGTCTCCTGCTGAGGTAAAAAGGAAATTTCGCCTTTTCCTTTTTATCATCTATTTTGTCACGCTTCTGAAAAAGGTTTTGGTTTTATGAGATAAATATTTTTAAAGTGGTAGTTAAATTTGTCAAAGCTTATAGTGAACTATGTAAATTTAAAAGGTTTGTTCTGCTTCTTGTTGAATATTCAAGTAATAAAATACTTTAAGATGGACCCTAAGGTAGGTTCTATTTAGGTAGGACTTGGAAATCTGGAAGGATTTTAAGAAAAAAAGATTTTAAGTTGAGATTACATAACTACATTATTATTCGGAGCTTATGATTTACAAGAAAAGCTTTTAATTTGAATCGTTCCAACTCTGATTTGTTTGTGAGTATGCATGTAATTATATTTTGCAATTATTTGCATTCTCCTAAAGCTCTGCATGGAACCTCATAAACCCTTTTGTTCACATTCCTTAAAACTTCACTCATTTTTCATTTAAAACCTCACCCATAAAAAACACCGCAGAAAGCTTTTATCTTCACATTCTTTACTAACTACACTGTGCAATGTTGTTCCTTTAAAGTTTGCAAGACTTTTAAGATAAGACAAAAATATTCCTGTGTGTTTGTGTACGACGAGTATGTGTGTGTATGTGGTTGTGTGACTTTTAACGCTGATAAGACCTATTTGTTTTACTACAAGTGTAAAACTATAGGTAAAACATTTCCACAAAGAACAAAGGCGAATACAAAAAGAAAAACCTCAAGAATAATATTTCCTTCAAACATTATTATAGCTACTGTGCGTGCAGGGACATTAAAATAGAAAGCAAGATAACGCATGATTCAATGATTATTTCATGCATAATTTTAAAAAACACACACACACAGACACACAACAACTACAAGCAGGGTTAAAATTCAGTCCTCTGTTAATTTTAGATAAGAAAACTAATGTGAAAGTTTATCATTCATAAAAATGGTAAAAAAGCTTGTCCCTTTTCCCTTCATGAACTCAGTATATAGTAGTAGTTTACAGTAGCTCAAGGGTCTATAGTTTCCAACCCTTGTGTTCCATGTGCTTCTATATTTCTACCTCTATTCAGGTAATAAAACTTGATGACTTCAACACTATAAGTATTTTTTTTTTAACTTTTAACTCATTTGTATATGAACAAGGCAGAAGGGGCTAACAGTTGGGGCAGATGTAATATCGTCAGAGCATTTGTAAAAAAGTTATGCTTAACTTTTGTTAATTTTCATAATAATTTGAATAACTCAACATCGTATACCATAGGGTAATGCTACTGTTTTGCTGTGGCTAAGGTACAATAGTCAACAGGGGAAAGTAATCAACGTCTGAACACAACCAAGTATAGAGGTGTCCTACCTAGGCCTTTAAAATGTTATGTGTGGTTCTGATGATTCTGATTCTAGTGGCAAATAAAATTTCATGGTGGATAGTTGTACTGTGCTTGGTCTTGCAATGATGATTATGATGGGGGTGGAGTAGACGGTATGTGTATACACTATATGGCCTTCGGTGTGAGGGAGAAAGCTCATTTAAAATGCAAATAAGGTGAGTGCATCTCTCTTACTACAACAGAAGTGCATAGGGCTACAGAATTTAATGGTTTTTTTATTTAAAAATTGTCTGCTTCTGGGAAATTTGGGAAGGTTTGCGTATATTTTAAAATTTAAAGTTTTCTATTCCAAACTAATTACTAATATACGTCTGTATGAAGAATGTTCTTTTGTATTAAGCATAAATAAGCTTTAAAGTTGAAATGCGGATTGATTAACAGAAGCTTATTATTTAAGGTGTACTGTGTATATTCACTATTTCACATTTTTAAAGGGTATTGATGACAATTGTCAAATCCTCCTGATCTGACAGAAAATATAGCTTTCCATACTTGATCCTTATGGCATTTTATAGAGGGGTTGACGTCTAGGTTTCACATAACGCCATATGGGGCTTCATAGCTACATTTTTACATTGTAACCCACATCGTCCTTACCGACCCTTCATTTTCTGTTTCAAAATTTAATGTCTTGAGAGTGCAGATGTAATGCATTTTTATATACCGCTTGTGTTATATCCACCCAAAAGATGCATTATTTTACTCCAGTAGTCAGTGATAGAAAACCCATACCAAGCTGATACTTCCAGTTTCTGTATATTTTGTTTCGAAACGATAAAGATTTTAGGTTGTTTGGTGAATACAGAGAATAGTAGTAGAGTCACTGTGTTATGTATAATGTGTCCCAGTAGACCTATCTAAATGCATAGTCAAAAGATCGGGGTGGCTGAAGACACTCACTTTTATTATTAACATCTCTACTTTCTTCTCATCTATCTTCTACCAGGATAATAATAATAGTAATGCAACCTCCTAAACTAACCAACTTGTTTCATCCAGACTTGAACTCCTTTTTAAGGATCAAACACTCCGATATAAAACAAGCTTCCTAGTTCCTACCCCATACTGTGGTCGTAATTATACACCTAACTGTTAAAGGAAACTCAAGTATGTATTTAGAATCATCACTATTAAAAGTAAAAGACACTCAGAACTCCAGGTAAATAATGAAACAAAGGGTTATACATATTCCTCCTCCTGTTTATTCTTAAAGTTCAGAGATCAAAAGCCAACCTTACAAATGAATGACCAAAACTAGTATTAATTATTTAAATACTCTTCATTATTGCATTGTATAACCAAAGAAAATCCATAGTAATTCCAATCTCTTTAATGATAATAGGAAATGAAAATTTTATTCCAGAGAAGGAGGTTCAAAACGGCTGTCATCAAATGTAAAGGGGCACACACGGTGGTAGTGTTACATGGGCATGGCGTCATATTGCCAGTGTCAGTGGGTGATGATGCTACCAGCTACTAATATAATACAATGATGATAATACTTTACATAAGGTTTACGGATTTTCCGGTGTGGTTCTCTGTGGTTATCTTCTCAAGAGGGGAAAGAGGGAAAAGGAGATTAAATGCAACTTATCTTATATATACCAAAAGAGGATGTTCGAAAGCTGGTGCAATCGACTACACATCTGAGCCACTACACCACTGCAAATCTCGAATTACTTTAGGTTCATCCATTTAGCTAGGGAGAATTCTCTGTGATGAAATTATATTCTATGCAAAATAGCAAAAGACTAGATAAAAGTGAAAGTCCGATGCTAATTCAGCCGCATTCAAAACCAGTGTGGGTGGATGGCTAGAGAACATTAGGTTGAAAATGATGTGAAAGTTGCAGAATGTAGATTTGTTGTTAGTTGTAGTATACTTTGTTCTTCTGCTTTCAGTTGTAAACCAATAGAAGTAATGTGATAAGATAATCACTGATGGGCATTTACTCAGATGAAATTCTTGTAAAAGAGAATTTACAATACATTTTCATTACTTACTTGCACCAGCTACTAGCATTGACGGTGGTGACAGATACTTTTATACAAACCATAATCCAATTTATTCATGGCAAGATGCATTTCCAAACAAACATATAATACTTATTTCGATTTCGGTTCTGGTGTGGTGCGCTTGGGTCATTTAAATATTTAGAATTACTCTTCTACCACTCTGAGTAGTGCACTTCCTTGAGAGCGGAAGCAGAAGTGCATTAGTTTTTTGTCATTGACAATAGGAATAGATTTAAATTGAGATGGAACCTAAAAACGATCTAGAGACAGAATCCATCCAGTTGGCATTTCATTACGTTGTGGGCAGTGACACGAAACATATATTATTGGATCCGAGATAAGCAGAGTATGGGCAAGGAAAATCCCTAAATCAGCTTGCACAATTTAGTTCAATGAATCCGATTTGGTGGTCTCATCCGAGTTAAAGTTTTGCAATCAAAACCAAACCCCAATAGAAAGCTATATAATAACCATGTTTACTTGCTTCTTCTTCCGTGATATCAATGATTCTATAATGTTAAATGAAACGACAAAGGAATCTTCTTCACATTTAGATGGATTTTAATTTATTATCCTACTCGACTCACCACTCTTTAATAGATAGATAGCTAACGTTGATATGATGCTCGTATCTCAGTATGAGAGATTGAAACTCACTAAATTCAATTTCCACCTTGAAATATCTCCAACAAATGCAAGTTTAAGTCTCAACGTTCCATCCCATTACCCATCCTTTCATTTTCCTACCAGATAAGTCACATATAAGCACTTAGCCCACCCTTTGTCATCCCTATCTGATACGCACAATGAGCATCCCAACAAACACTTCCTTATAATATTATTATTACAACGAGAAATGGTGAGTGAGTACAAACCCTTGGTAAATTTAGTCAATCTATCTCTTTGAAATCTAATTCAACTTTGCTCCAAGCTCCGTTTTATGAAATTCAGATCGGTAGCTCTTTGATTGATGAAACTGTAGTAAAGGAAAAGCAAGCCGGTGACTATTCAAACTAAATCTGGAATTTATTACGTGTTTTCATGTTTTTTGTTGAATTATCATATTTGTTTCGAATTTCGGTTTCATCATCACACTCCATCGGCTCTTATGTCAGTCGGCTTTGAAAATTAAACTCAAGAATGGACAAACGCTTGTGTGTGCTTAACTGCTGGACTTGGTGAATGTTTGCAAGGGGCTTAAGGTATTGAAAGAGAATGTGAACACAAAGCTATTGTTTCTTTTCAAGGGTGTGTAGTACGTACGATAAAACTTTTGTGTGTACAAAACGTACATCACCAGTATTTCCATCATTATGAACCAAGTTGTTGAAAAAGCTATAAAGACACGCATGGCCAAAAATACCCGGGTAGGGAAAGAAAATAAGTAAACCCGGTAGTAGTGATAGTACAAGTTCTGGTGGAAGGACACAGAAATCTTCCAGTGTAACCTTAACAGTAGTAGTAGTAACTAGTAAGTAGCCTTTCCAAGTTTGATAAAAGTAGAGAGATTTTTCAGTTTACAATCCACACTTTTAGTGTGTATTCAAAAGTTTCACACTTATATTTCTTAGGATTTAATATTTAAAGTCCATTTGTGTCTACATACTTGTTGAAAACCTAAGACCAAATAGTTTTACTATTTGTCACATACTTGAATATTTTAAAGTGCCATTGTAAATTTTCTAGTACAAACTAGACTAAAAATCGAGTTCATCCAAATTTTATTTTTTAGTTTTTTTAGTTTTTTTTCCTTCTGGACGTTCTTTTCTCATAAATGTTCTAATTTTAGTAAGAAAATTGGTTCTGCATTCTCTTCAACTCCAGTGTTATAAATTTTTTATTTAAAAGTGAGTTGTCAATACTACAAAAGTCTCATTCTTATCCCTATATAATTGCGTATTGAAGTTTGTCTCTCGTCTTGAACTATCTCATCTATACAATATACAAATATTTGTGAGACTTGAATCAAAATTCTAGTTCACAATTCACAACAGATCTCGCGTGCATTATTGCACTTAAACTTTCCATTATATCATAAATATCTTATGTGACCCCTGCGTTCTTTTTCCCTAAACCTTGGCTTCTATTGAATTGGGTTGAATGAATAAAAGGAATTGCATTTTATATATTGCATGAGTGAAGTGAAATGATGTGATGCAGTAGTAGTAGTAGTACTGCACCGTATCGTAGTAGTGCATTGAATTCAGTCAACATTCCTAGAACAACTTGCATTTTATTTTATTTATAAAGTATAAAACACCCCATCATCCTCATCATTCCCTAGAGTGTGTGAATTGCTGGAGAAAGCCTACATTATTATTTGGTAGTGCACATTGCAATACTAGTAGTTGTAATAGAAGTATCAGACACTACTATCATCAAACCAACACCGATTTGCTTTCTCGGTTAGCTATTCTGTATTAAGGTATATATAGTGGTAGGTAAGTAACTAAACTCAGTACCACAAGTAGGATTTAGGTAGAGTGGATTGATATACGTAATTTTACTGTAGATACTCCATTTGATTTCAAGTTCAATATCACCAGTACACTACAAACTGCAACTACAAGGGCATTATTTCTTCAAGATCGCTCTATTTTATTTTCCTTGCTGAATCATTTGTCAATCTTGACATATCCGTCTCCCTCGTCTGAAGATGATGATGGTTCCTCTAGTAGTACCTAATCATAGTAGGTAAAATATGATACCACCACTAAGGTTTGAATTCCTACCTAATGCCTTTCGTTTTATTTTCAAAAATGTATTATGGAGAAAATGGAATGAAAATTCTTAATGGGTTTTTACTAAGGAAGTCTTTACAAGGGGGGACATTGAGACTGGGGAAAGGAACACGTAAACTAAAGGAAGTAGAATGCATTTTGTTCTCATATGAATAAAATAGCCTACTGGTAACTGGGAGTACTGTTTAATCCAGAAGAATTCTGCAATTTTGAACCAATCTTATTAATGACCTTGATCACAGAAGGATTTATCAGAAAGGTCACTGACTACGATTTAATTATTTGATTCGATCTCCATCGTCCAAGCTATAGATTCAAAAGACTTAGAAACTATCGGCAGAATCTTTATTAATTGATTTATCTTGTATTTTACAAATCAGATAAGAGGATCTTCGTGATTTGCAATATTAATTCACTAATGAACAAAGATAGAGAGACATAGTTATAAATCACATCTGCATTACTTTTTTGCCATTTTAAGCCTCCAGGCCCCTCACGCTCGAGCAGTTGGAACTCATGCTCTCAGAAGGCAAACATATTATACAATTTATTTTAGCTCTGTGCGAATGTTCTTGAATTAAAAATTAATTATTAAACGATTCATAAAAATCAATTCATGAGTTGAAATTATAATCAAAGATTAAACCAGATTAAAACATTGAACTTTTTTTAAGGTTATTCCAAGTTAAATCAATCAAGGTTACCAGAGGCTTTTGTTGAAGAAAGAAAAACAAGATTCGTTTTGTGCCGTCAGGCTTTTTTTAACAAAAAACTTCAAACAATTCAAGCATAGGGTATCACTTATTCTCTTACTGATTTCAACGCACAACCACTACTCCATTACTACTACTACTACTACTCTCTGTCTTATCTAATTACATCTGAGGCTTTTACTACGTTCTGTCAGATGGGAAGAATTTGATTAAGTAATTTCATAATTCAATTGGTTTTCTACTCCTTTGTACATCCTATTCAGTAAACTGTCTTCTACTATACCTATATCCTTCTAAATTGTATATTCCTATCCGCACAGAATTTCCTTTCATTCAAAATTCAATTCAACTCAACTCAATATGCAGTCAAAGTTTCAGAATAACTCTGATAGTAAAATGAAATGAAGCTAGCATTTTACTAGTGGAAAACATAAATGGTTTATTATATTAAAAGCAAGTCTTCCCCTTCCTTCAGCGTATTTTTATATTTTTTTATTTGTAAAAAATGCTTAAGAAAACATTTTCTTCTTGTAGTTGCATATATACACATTATTTAAAGTTCCAGAATAGTTTTCTGTGTAGTAGGTGTGTTCAAAAAGTATGAACTAGAGGAAGGGTTACTTCATTCAGGCTCAGGGTTACAGGGTCAAGGTCAAACTTACAAAGTTATCCTGGCAAGACCCTATAGTCTCTTTGCCATGCTTTATCTCTTCCCTAAGAAGCATTTCTCCCAGTGTCTACTAGAAGCCTAAAATTAAAAAACATATTACCAAATTTACGAGCAGCACTTATTGTAAACCTGTCAATGGCAAACTTAGCCCAAACTCAACACTCTTTCTCCATCAGAGGAAATGTTTTATTACTTTTATACAAAATTTGATAGAACTAGTAATAATAGGTCTAGTAGTACTAGCCGTATTACAAGACTCAAGACACCCTGACTTTCTTTCTTCACGTTTTCTTTTTAACTACAATAAGTGGATGAGTAGAATAGTAGAGTTGACTTGGATGCAGAATGAATGAATAAAAACTGCATTTATATAGTTTCTTATAGAATAAGAAGACGAAGAGTGTCTGCAACACTAGAGATAAAAATGTGACAAGAGAATTTATGAAGAAAAAGGAAAACTCTGTTGTTCATTGCTCAATGCTATAGATATATCTTCCTACACGGTGCATTTTGCATCCCTCTGCCCTTTCTTTTGTGGTTTGTACACTTAAGTCACCCAAAAACCCTGACTACTTGCCAGTTTCCACTGCGTTTTATAATAACTTGTATAAATATCAAACTGATCTCTACTCTTCTGACACTATATATACCTAAAGTGAACCTAGACTCAAAGTGATCTTGAAGACTATAAGCTACAAGTATATAAGTACGATGTTCTGCATGAGACTATTTACCGGAAGTTCCCAACCGGCTTCAAACACCTCATCCAGAACTGGAAGTAATAACAGTAGCAAACCGATACGGAGTGAAAGTTGGGAAGAAACTTGGGGTAAATGATTTTCTATAATGCATCAATGGCTTTTAGTTCTGTATATTTCGTTTTTTTTATTCAAATGCTTAATAGAGATGGATTTTATTCTTATTTTGCTCTTACTTACCTAACTTACTGTCACTTCATTTATTTCCTTGTAAGTGGATATTAGCTGTAAGGATCTCAATACGAAAATACAAAATAATTTAATGCATTCGTAAATTTTTTAATGCAAACAAAAATCTCAAGTATTCATAGCTTTTCCATTCACAGTGCAATTTAATCCTGCTTTTATACATGTTAATGTCATTATTTCGCCAACCACCCAAAAAAGAACAAAATTACTTTCTGCACAATACAGAAATGCTATTAACAATAAAGCTCTTATTAAACTCCCACTGATCTGATACTAAACTAAAAACATTTTTTGTTCCCTATTTCGATACAACTTACTGAAACCTCTAGAACTTCCAAGTTTTACATTCAATCTCTTCTTTATTACAATTCTTTGGAATTTTAGCAAACCCTTCTTGTTTTTGTCCTTCCATTGCTTTTCATTGTGGTTGATCTTACTGTCCGTGGTGTACAGACTACAGGACAAAAGAAAAAATGTGACTAGAGAACAAAAAGTATAAAAATTTTTTGCATCATTGCATTCCACATTTTAGCTAAAGAAATAAATACTCTGTCTACTCCTTGACATCTTCATTGGTTAACTTCTTCCACTATTACTTGAATTGCTATGCAATAGTCTCTAGATTTTTTCCTTGACTTAAGTGGGCTAACGTCTTTCGCAAAAATTTAATGTTTTTATTTACCCAACTCAATACATAGTCGTTTTATAATATGCATAGGCATTCTCTCCCAAAAATCGCTTTGCACATTGGTCTGGAGTATTGTGAAATTGTGATATCATGTCTCGTGTGTATTGTAATTGTACTAGCTCAAAAGAATTCCACAGAAACTTTCTCTTAACTTTTATTGAGCAACTTATTATCTTTGATGATGTCTTCTATTCTTCTATGTCTGTTTAAATGTTACAAATGTTAATAAATGTCTTTCATGCATTGTTACTCTGAGACGAAAACTTCCAGAGGAATTAAAACATTAAAAGTTCAAAACGAAGATTCATTTTAGATTTATAGCCATTCAAGAGATATACAAAAGGGTACTTAAAATATATAGAGATTATTGCTTTATTACGTCTTTTAGGAACAATTTTGTCATATTTCTGTAGCTACATAGAATAGACAAGCCTTTAGAAACTTATGCCATATTTCAAACTGCAACAGAAAGACAAAAAAAAACTTCTGCCAAAATAAACTGCAAATTGCTACTTTGCAAAAAAAAATTGCAAAAATTATTTCAACCACCAATAAATTACTACTACTACTACTACTACCACCATTACCAAAGGACAACTCAACCTTTTCCAAAGCCTTTAAGTACCTATCCGAGTCTTACTAGGAGACGGAGCATATAAAAGATATAACGTGTCAATTCTATACATTTATTTTTTATAAACATAAAGAAAAGCGCATTGCAGTGTGCAATGTGTTTATTGCACTGTGAATAAAATAGTTTTCAGTCCCATTATACATCATCCATTATGCTAGACATTATTCCAGTTGAAATGATAAGCATTTGAATGATATTATTATGTCCAAAACTAGAAAGGACATACACACACTTGACAGAGAGGACAGGAGGAAGACACTTTTACAAGTTTCAAGTATCTGTTTATAAATGATGATGATAATAATAACGATGGACAGGACACCACGCCTATATAGCTTTTAGTCATATGTATTTGAGTGTGTGTGTGTGTGTCCTTTATCCATCCTTTTGAATCCCTTGATCTTATTTTTTTCCTTTTTTATGAATCTTTTTCGAAATCCTTTTTACTACCATTTGCCGACGACAAAAACCATTAAACCATAACCATGGGTAGTCTGATATTCTTTAAGACGTTTCTTTCTCCTTCTATTTCATGCTTTGACTTTGAATAGCTTGTAAAATTGAACATGCTGAGGCTGCATGGATGTATGTGGGGACTTTGGTCTGGGGATCCAATACACACTCTCATACATGCATAATATTATTGCATAATGATAATAAGTAAACGGCTTCCCTGTCAGTTTTTTCTTACTGGCTAGTTTATTTTATTCTCCTTGGGAAAGTCCAGTGTCAAAAGTTAAGGAAAGGGAAGTTTAATGCCAGAGAGGGTGGAAATGTGGAATACTTGTGTGTAAAGATGGGTGGATTTTATTTATGTGTCCAGCAGGATGAATCTATAGATTTTTTGAATTGGATGACTTCACTTTGTATTTTGTACATCTGTGAATGTATGCCTTTTCCGTAATATTGTCACACTAAATATATTTTAAAATACAAGGACAGACACCAAGGTATCGTTCTTTTCTAATTTAAAAGATCCCCTCTTAAGCTTAAAAAATAATTTCTCCTACCAGCAATCATAACATAATGTATGTAATGTCCTCACTGGACTAAGCTAAACACCTTTTTACTGTTCAGAGAAATACATAGTCACAAACGAGGTAATACTTAACCTTATTCTCACCTCGGGGATTAAAAAAATTATACTTTTTCATCGAAACTCAACGTAGGTAGATTTAATTTCCACCCCACATCATCATCACAAACCTGAATTTGATATGAGTGACACGAGGCTTAAGTTAAATCTTACTTTCAGTGTGGTACATTTGTATCCTCAGTCAACCTGTATTTATTTTAGTAGGCATTGCGACTGTCGACTGTAAAATCAAAATGTAACCCTGATCCCTAAAAGATGGGAAGCCATGCGAGATGAAATTAAAATTGAATGACTGGTTTTTCTGAAGCTGCTAGTGGCAGTGATAGTAGTAGTGGTTGTAGAATGGCACGAGCCTTTTCTATTTTATACAATGTTTTTGATGCATTATTTAATATTAATGACTGACAGAAGAGAAACAGGGTCCTAGACTCTTTGTCTGTCGTTTTAAATCATAATGAGAATAAATTACTGAAAAATATTTTTCATTGGAAATGTTCGGCTCTTATCAAGTATGTGGTGTGTGTGTGTGTGGTACCCTTAAAATATATTAGACTGTTTATACCACCACCAATGCAAACATTGAGTTTTCGAACAAGTCTTCCATTCCTGTATCATTGCTCCCTATAAAATAGCCTATCTAGCTGAATGCTGAGGTACTAATGAAAATAAGGAACCCATGGAGAGTAGATTCACGTGTCAGGTTATTAAATCCCATCCGACCTAATTCATCATCCCATTCCCCATCAGGCCATCACACATTATCGCCAGGCTATTAAAAGAAGAATTTTATTTTTATTCTCTATTTTTATATCGGCTGCGGCTGTTATAATGACGAAGTGAGTGTAAATGTACCGGTGAGTCATGCAAAACACTCGGAGTTCCCTATGAATGTTACCTTGATGCTGGACCTCTAGTATTCTCTCCTGATTCAAAGTCAATATCCGAAGCTTTTTCTACCGTTCAGCTTTTTTAAATGTCCGACCGGTCGATTGGGACTTTTTATTATTGTGACTTCAAAACTTTATAAAATCTTGAAACCTCTCTAAACCTCTTTTCATGGAAAGTGACAAAGTCTCTTGAGTTTGAATGTTGACCAAACCCATACAAAACCGAATGAACTTCAGGGGCAGAACTACTCCACAACTTTCAAACTTCCTTACGAAATAATAGCCATAAAAAGGGAAAAAAGTCTTGAGCAAGTATGACTGAAGTGATATCAAAGGTTAAGTAAAATTTTGTAGATTTTTTGAAAAGCTTTTAGCTTCCTGATTGTTCACAATCATTTTTTTATTGAGTTGGTTACAATCCTTACTGCTACTTCACGCACAGGAGACTTCATTCCATCCCACCTTATGTAATACAAAGTGCAAAGTACCTATATATATTCAAAGTCTAAATAAAAATACAACTTTTATTTCTTTCCTACCCTTTGTCCCATGGTCCTCCTGCCTCCCTTGATACCACTCACTCACTCCTTTTTGGATTGTATTGACTGATTTGATCATCAATAAGCCGTGAAGTATACATCAAAAAAAATATTACAGAAATATCCATTCCTTATTCGATGCAAGTCAAAAAGCTAAGAATAGACAAACTGCCCTTACGGTTAAAATGCCTTATTCAAGCCTGAACTGCTAGCAAAGTCTTTTTACTAATATTACTTACTTCCTTTAATACCCTGATGAACTGGTCTCTCCTCTTGTTGGACCTCAAACTCAAGTTGTTTGATGATGATAATAAATAAAAGTACACTTTATATGAAAAAATCGGACGAAGGGGATTCTCGTTCCATGTAGTATTTCATGCTTTCTTTGAGTCAAGTGACTGATTGTCTGTTCGAATAAAAAAGCTAGCTATTAAGCTTTTCTGTTTCTTCAGAAAAATCTCCCAAGAAAACCCCACTTGACTGTCCATCATTTTTTTCTTGAACTTTATGATAAGCACGGAGATCAAATCAAACATCCGATCAGACAAGGAGAGCTTGAAAGGTTGTATTGTATTCTTTAATTTTTTGGCGTGGAATTATACACAAATGATTATTACACTGTGTGTCTGCCTCTTTTATTTCTTTTACTTTTAAAAAGATTTATTTTCTACTAATAAGGAAGAAATTATTAATCCTTACTTGGTACAAAGACATCCATTATATGAAATCATTAAGGATGATTTTCTTGTATACCATTCACCCTTGCAAAAAATTCCTAGTGGTGGTATATAAAAAGTTGGAAATGGTGACAGTAATTAGATGCTGAAAAGTATTTGTTTTGAGAGGGGGTTCTTCTAATTGTGAGGTTATTATCTTTGATGATTGTACAAATGATGAGGATGACATGACATGACACATGACATTTGCATTTTTTAAGCTTCACACACAGCTTGAATTTCTAATTCTTAACACTGTACAAGTTTTTGCATCTCCTCTCGCCTTATATGTTACAGGGGCATTGAGAATGAATTGTATGTTGTGGAAAATGCTAATTGTCTAGCAATTGTGTGTTACATATATATATCTCTTTGTTTCGTAACTTAAAACGCGTTAAAAACCAAAACAAGAATTAGAGACGGATATATATTTCTTGCTTTGCCTGGCATTACTATTTACCTATACTGAAACTGAACTTTATAAGATGAAGGTTTAATTTTTGCAGTAAATATATGACTAAAAATGCATATCTAATTGTATTACACACAGTCTTAGTTACCTATTATCGCTAATCGGTGTTCACGCTCGAGGGAAAACAAAAGAGTGGATTATCTTGATGAAAAATGATGTAGCTTGGCATAAATAACCCCACTGATGCATAATAATGTATTATTATTATTGATCAGTTGTTAAAAAAGGCAGAGCAAGTATCTGTCAAGTTAGACCCTTTTTGGCCATTGTCTTCAAAAATCATTCACGAATGTTGTTTTTTAAGAACTGGGTGTATGACATTCGATGATTCGGGGTCAATACTTATTAACAAAGGTATAAAGGTTGAACATCCAAGTACAAAACAGCAAGAGGTGGTTACCCAATCCTTGCCTTCTATCAATTATTTATCCTGTAGTACATATAATATCCTAATATTTAATACGAATGAATTCTTTAAGCTAATTGCAAACCTCCGTACCATTTAAGAAGTTAACTCAAGTAAAAAATACTAAAATTCCGCAAAGCCCCGAATCCCATCAGGTTGAGTCAATTACTACAACCACAAAACTAGAATCTAAATACTTCTTTTTAAATAAAATTTTCAAAATGAACTTATATTCTATTCAATCCTTATTGTAAAAAGAACGATGAAATCAGTCATCATGAAATAGACGAGTGTCAAAAAAGGCCAACCCACCATGGTTATAAATGTCATTGTAAATTGCAAATGCAGTAAAGTTCTGTAATGAGATTTTCAAAGGAAGTATTATTATTTTATTATTATTATTCTTTGCAGAACATTATAGGAGGGAGCATTCTGGACATTTGATATGTTCTTTGGGTGCACATCGATATCTGAATGAAACTCCCATCTACATGAACATTCTAACTCTTACATTCATACTGCATACACGCGTAATAATGACCCATACGATGGTTATCACATAAAATTATATAAATTATATAATTTTATGTGATATATAATATTTTTACAAGCAACAATGTAACAAGCAGTGATGGTATGTACGCATTCTAGTATTATATTTTGTTTTCCCATGTTTTTAGATTTTTTACAAAGTGTACAAGAAACTTTGTAGAAGTTGAATGAACTAAATTTTAAACATCAAGGGAATTTATAAATATGACAATGATGCTTCGTACTAAGATGATAATGCTGAGGTCTCTGCTGTGAAAAAAAAATTTGGCTTTCAAGGGATAAATTTTTCCCATGGAAAAAAATCTCTCTCTCCAGCTCGTAAAAAATGTTTAGGTCTTTCTTTGATAATCGGTAGTAGTTTTAAAAGTGCACTATATGGGCTCTGTTTCGTGAAACTTAATATCACACACATACATTTCGTACAGTTTAAGTTTTAAAGATCGAATCTTTAAGTTGTTAAGAGCAGGTCTTAAGTTTTGGACCTGAATATAATATGTATATTATAGTACGTAGGTTTTTACGAGAATGATATTTAGGCATGATGATAATATTAGTCTAGGCATGCTTTTATGCAAGCTGGGTTGAGTGCCTTTTATCTTGAAACATTACAAAATAACAATATATAATAGCATGTTGCTTTTTAGTGCTCAAGTTACGCGATCTCATAAAACGTAATATATTGAGGACATAAATTATTCTGGGGAACCGTTTTAAAAAATTCGTTTCAGCTAACTACTATACTAATAATATATTTACTACACATCACTGATGAATGGCAATGTGTGTATTGTTATTGTTTATCAGTCCGTGGTAATTTTCTGCTCATTGTTGGTTTTGCAGTGGTGGTGATCCTTTTGTATGCAATGTAGTTTCGAAGACATTTACAACAATAACGAATTGTAACGTTACTAAGCAAGAACAGTTTGTAATTTGAAATATTGCGTCTGTATCTCGTTTTAAAATAGAAATCAGCAAAAACGCTATTGAGGGGATGAATTTTAAAAATAAATAGAGGAAATTATAATTTTAAAGATTTGCAATGGTTTTTGTCATGCATGTGTCAGATTACTTGTAAAAATTTTGTTTCAATTATCCGCTGTAATTTTCTTCAAAACATTTTCTGATTAGGTAATTTATTGAATTTTTTAAATGAAATAATGCAACATTTTGTTTATCCTTAGGCTTTTAAGACAAATAGAATAGGACACAATTTATGGGCACAATAATATACACCGAGAACTCTCACCGACGTTTTAAGTCGCATTAGGTGTATGAATGAAAGAATGAACCCTTAAAGATTATGACAATTTTGTGCACACCGGCTTACACTGTTTATACTATTATATACTATTTTTGTAATTTTTTTGTTATAGAAAATAGAATCAAAATGATTATCATTCAATGATAAAGTTGGACATAGACATAATTTAGTTCAGTCAATGAAAGTCATTACATAGCATCAGCACGAGGAAAATAACGCTTTAGTTCATTTCTACACCTACATTTCGTACTTCACCCTATTCACATTGTTACTCCTGTAAAAGTACACTTTATTGAATGTTACATCACAATGAAACTATATGAATGATCATTGCCTACAAGTACACTCGTGCACTTTTCCTTGTTATTATTAAATGTAAACTCACTAATCCACCCTGATGGGGTAGGTTTTTTGAAAGCATGTACTATCACAATCACACAGACCTAGAGAGGAGTATTGGATATTTGAAATGCAATGCAAGTCCGGTTTAACAAAAAGTTAATACACACTCTGAATACATATTCCAACTTGGTAAATAGTAATAGTAAGTTTTATTTCAGTATGAGATTACGATGATGATCAGTAACTCTTGGGCTGCTGAGTAGAATAGAGTACATCTGCTGTGAGAGCATTTATTTTTTGTGAGATTAAACCGAACTTGGATGAAAGGGACTGTTACTTTAAGTGCGTTTTCAGTGTGGTTTAGTTTTTCGAATTGAATAGGGACTGAAATGACCTGGAGGTAGGGTGGGTCCATGTGGACTTGACGATGAGGTCGAGTTTCAAGACGTTTCATGAGTTTACCGGCTTTATTTACTAGAGTTGCAATTGTAAATGAATAACCGGGTAGCAGTGAGTACTACCGGTTAGGAAAAAAGGAAAACTGTGTGTGTGTGTGTTTTGGTTTTTTCGGTTCGGAAAGTAGAAAAATCCCTCCTGGCTGGATTCAGTTTTGTTTTGATCTATTTTAAGCTGTGGATGTTTCACATTGGAGTTTACGTATATTTATGGTGACCTAAGGTCGGTAAGATGATAATTTATTTGCTTGTAAATAGCTTAGCTAAAAAAGTTAAATAAAAATTCAACAAATATTTTCATAGCTTTTTACAAAACAAATTTTTGTCATTCATTAAAGATTAACTGATATTGAACCAGCGTCTGACCTGACAAAGACATTTTATGATCCTGTATACATCCATAATACATGAAATGACACTTCACACTTATTGTTTATTAGTAGCTTTAACTGTTTATGTATTTTGTAGATATCAAAATGTTCATTGATCCATTGATCCATACATTATTTAAGACACTGACAGGTTTACGACATGCATTGCAATGCACCATTGAAGTCATTTCTCACACATTAATACCAACTTAAGAACACTGTTGTTGTTAATCATGTTCAACTTGCATTTACATTTCTTAAAAAAATCTTGTTCATCAACCAAACAAACATCCATAGGGTCGTAAAGGCCTTTAAGAGGTTATCAAGCTATCTGTCTTCTCGACATCTTAAATTTACTGCATTTTATAGATTTTTATAGACAAGTGGGACAAGAGATTTGAAAAACAACATGACTGTCTTTCAAGATAGCTATTAGCATAGTTATGAATCAAATGGTGACATAATAGGAAGGGAGATTAAATTTAATTTTGACACTTCACTCTTAATTAAGGTTAATCTTAAGTACATTAGTTGGTTCATAAAATGGTCCATTTCTTTAAAAAAAATTATCAGCTTGGCTTAAAACTCCACATTTCATTCATTACAAAAATCAATATTTATCAAGGGATTTGTCACCAAAGACTGGAGAACAAGGACTGGGCAAGTTGATAAAAATAAGGTATTTTCATTTATCTATCGCACACACCTTAGATGTTTGGACTACTACCAATATGTACGTTTTAATGATAGTATGCCTATTATGTTCAATTGAAACACAATACTTTTCATTCAATCTTCATGATTGAGATTTTGAGACTGCATAAGTATATTGTGAGGATTCGTGATTGCATTATAATTCGATTTAAGTTACATTAGCATGTAGTGTGATATGAATTTAAAAGCAGTATTATAATGAAGGGAAAGTGAGTGATCTCAAAACTTGCCAGTAGTCAGTCTCAAAGTAATCAGATACGTTGACTTGAGTGCCTGCCTCTAAGGAATTTTTCATATCTTGATTTCCATCAGTGACCAAGGACAAATTCATGCCTTGTCAACATCACTCCTGATTCAATGAAATTCGATTCAGCTCAGTTATACCGATTGTGAGAATGAGATTACTACGAAGATTAATCAGGTACCGTGTGAATGAACGGATAACACTTTAAATTATTTTGTTTGCAAGTGTGAGACAGAACCTGTCTTCCAAATATTGCATTCTCCTTTTAAAAGGGTATTAAAACTAAATGGCAAATTAAATTTTATAATGTGTAAAACGATCCTTCCCAGAGTCTTAAATGGGACATAAAAATAAAAGTAAGAACCGATTACGTATCGATAAATTTTAATTGCGGCGAAAATTCGTTTCGCAACATTATTTTAGAAGCTTGTATAAAACTGATGGCTTTGGAGAATGTGCAAGTAAATAAATTCAATCTCTGAGCTACATATTTAATGATTTGTCATGAATACTAAATTCTTATCTAGTATAGAGATAAGTGTCACGTACGACGGATGAAATGCTAGTCTATTTTTTATATCTTGAGGAGCATAAAAACCCTATTAGACTTTTTAAATATCATACAAAACTTCATTGAGTGTTCTTATTACCTGAAAATAAATGCAATATTCGCATAAATTACTAAAATGGAAACCGATTCACTCGTCTTGACCTTATACTCACATCTTAGACAAGTAGACAATTTTTCATACCTTGTTACGTTCAGTAAGCATATTAATGTAGTCTTATTTTACATAATTAAGTGAACCGGTCATTGTCCAAAATATTAAAACTTTAAAACAACAAGATTGTATAGAGGCTTACAGGTGGATGAGTTTAAAAATGATTTCTAAGAATAAAAAAAAACACCTGAGACAAATGAGCAAAATATCAAGAGATGCGTAGGCAGTTGAAAGGTTTATGATGCTGATAAGGCCCATTATATTAGACCTGTAATTAATTGTTGATATCCTAACTGCCGCACTACCATTTACAGAATGAGCTATTGCTTTTTCCACAATAGAAACTATGATTTAAATAGTTGCTTTCGTGTCAAAGTTTATCAAGGCATGTTGGTATGATTTCTTCCTTTTTTGTTATATTCCCCTTATAAAGCCATCTTTCTTAGTGTATAGGTACCTTGATTTTTAAAATATGTTTGTTAACTGCCCGTTTCGTTTTAACAGACATAATTATATTAGCCTTTCCTAGAACCGTTTAAATTTATATTTTTTATACGTGCATATTTCACATCTCTGGTTTGTTTTTGCTAAACCCTCTTTCTATAAATTTATAAATTTGCCCACAGAATTTTTAAGCATCATATGCTAATAATCACTCAAATAATTGATTGGTGTGAATGTTGTTATCAATACTATCCAAACTTTTAGGAAGAGACTTATCTCCTTAAGTCATCGACTTGAGAAGATTTGATTGTTGTTCTAGATAATCATTATTCCCAATTGTTAACGTAGTATGAGGCTCTTGTTAATGTGCCTTTGAATGCAAATAAATTTGCATATGAACTTGACATTCAAATTTACATGTGTTTTCCCCTGGAGTTTTTGTAAACTTTACTATAGCAGAGAGGCATTAGTAGCGTTAATAGATTGATAAAAGGATAGGAAATAATTTGAAGTGCTAATGGCTTGCATGTGTATACAGTACATAAGTATTAGAATATGATAATAATAAAAAAGAACCCCTCCCCTATTTCTTGGATAAACCAGAAGATGATTTTCATTGTCGATTAATAATCATAATGATATCTGCCAAGCCTTTTGGAATAAGATAGAGTCGAGGGTTGAAATTTTAAATGAGTTGTACAGGGAGTAGTAGTACTAGTATAGTGTTAATATTGTAAGGCGTTACGTTGCAACCGTTTTTAAGGGTGTGAATTAAAGTGATAAGCTTTTGTATCTTGATGTACAACTCTCTTGTCAACTTTAACATTATGTAAATCTTCTCGAGTGCTTTCTTACTTCTTTGTATATTTACTCGAATTTACCTTCCTGTTCTAGAGCATAATAAACCCGACCTTATTATATATTATGATTGTCATTTATTTTGCTCTTTAAGAGTGGCAAGTAAATACAAGTAAAATGCTTCTTATTTCATCCAACTTGTTTGATAAGAGCAAAGTACATAAGTAACGGTGCAGGATATTTAAAATCTCAATTTCGTTTGTTCTATCACTTAAAATGATTATATGGTGTATACAAATGATAAAGAAGCGTCAGGACCTTGTTTGACCTTAAATCCAAAATCGCTACGATAGAGCAGTAAGAAACAAATTTTTAAAGCACATGGCATATGAACACCTTATTCTTATCATCCAGCAGTGTTGAGTCAAGTGGGTGCAGCAGCCTTATTGCCGAATGTTGTCTATATAAAATCAAACAAGTATATGGATGGGTAAACAGACTTTTGTGCACTTCAATAGCTTAGGAGTCGTTAGATTTTTAGAATCCTGTTTTCGGTAGTGTCGTAGATAATCACATTCACACAATAATATCCCAATACACTTTCTCAAGTGGATACTTCCCAAATGCACCAGATGCAACTAGAGATTCGTCTCTTTAAAAATGCATGACTACTTACTATTAACGGAAATTGAAATAGGGAAGAAATGCAAAAACTTATTACTCTCCTGTCGTCTTCCTTCCTGTTTGTCTCTGAAAAGTAAAAAGGGTTTGGCTTGTTTGAGAATTAAGGAAATAGGTGTTTTATCCAGACAAAAGTATATAATAGGGGTAGATCTTCTGCCATAATTCACACTGAATCCACTCAGATATCGCATGCAATAAATGCTCATCAATTTTAACTTCTTTGGTCTCTAGTCTAAAAACTTTTTATTTAAAGAATGAATAAAATGGTATTCTAAAAATCGAGTGTCAAAATTTCATCAGGAAATGTTCAGAACTTAACTCATTTTTGGAATCAGATTGGCACACGCTGATTAGTTTTAAACTACTGATTAACAACTGACTTATATAGGTTTGATGTGATAATGATGATGATGATATCCACTAGGTACACCCTTCAGAGCAACATTAATGCGAATAAATGACTGCTATGATGATTTTGATGAAGATTAATCACATTTTATTTCAAATTTCTTTCCTCTCTCTCTCTCAATAGGAAGTGTACCGGGGAAGCCAACATCAGGAAGTAGCTCTAGATCGACAAGTCCCTCTACTTCTGGTGGATTGCCTCATTCGTTTATACCAACACCAAGGTCATCCATACCATCTGCCCCTTCAAGTGCCCGCTCTTCCTTGCATGAGAAACACCTTAATAATGCCAAGTAAGTTTTTTACCCCTGTCTCTGTCAGCAATACTATTCCCATATTTACTTAAAGAAAGGCTTGGCTTAGACCCTTTAACTTAATACCACATAAAGGATAGTAATTGCCTAAGTATTTACTCCAACTCCTACTTAGTCTACCCACTAACCAAGCCATAAGTGTATGAAGTTCATTTAATTGATTAGAAAAGCCGTCTTGGTTAATGAATAGTAGTGAAATATGCCTTGTAGAAATAAACCAGAGGAAATGTTTATTAGAGAAGGCTGCAAAGGCAATAATTTTCTCCCGGTTGGGCAGTTTGACGGCTTTTATGATGGACTGTAGAAGTTGCAATAAGTCATTTCTATTCTTTAGCTCATATCGTTCCTATTGTGCTTTTGAAACTCAACCCGAAACTAAATAGCTTCCCTATCTTGATATCGTGGACAAGGACAGTATTATTAGAATATATGATAATGTTATTATCATTCATCTCTTCTAAAGATATATGCATTATGTATTTAATAGCACACATATATTTGAAATATACAACAATGAATCAACTTTACATGGCACGCGCATTCTTACTACATTGTACTTCATGCATTCCATTCACTACAGACTTAAAGCTTACGAGTTTCAATAACTTAATTAAGCTTTAGAACTCACTTGGATTCCTGAACTGAATTTATGGCTTTTGTATAGACTCTAGACGTTTGTCCACGATAGGATCATTCATTCATGCTATGAAGGGTTTGCTTATATGATCCAAAGGTACATTTTATTGTATTAGGATAAAATTAAGGATTGTTCATTAATCGTGTGGCGTAATTTTGTTGAGGGTTTGGCGGAGTTGGCGAAGTCAAGTCGATAAAATTGGTTTGCCAGAGTGCCGGAACAGATCCAATTCATAAATATATTAACGACGCATCACATAAACCTAAAAGGGTACTAAAGACTTTTAAAGTAACCCTGAAGGTCAGCAAAAGGGCATCCAAACCGCTCATAAACATATTGTCCTGAGATTTTAAAAACTTTCCTGTGCAACTTGATTTAGCCCGAGCCTAGGCGTAAAGACTTTTATTTTCTAATTGGTCACGAAAAA
>JAQGBU010000283.1:0-39149 GCA_034698605.1 Isotoma decorata
ACAAAAAGGAAATTAGACAAAGAATATTAGACAATGTACCATTAGACAAAATGGATTAGACAAAGTGACATAGAATCATCAAATTATGTTTGTTAGATTAAAATTAGAATTTATTGTGTACTAAATTAAATTGTATGATTTTTGTCGACTAAAATAGTGCAGAAAATGAGACTAAATTTGAGACTTGTTTTTAGAAAATGCGCTTATCCAATCCAATTATCCAATGCGAAAATCCAATTATCATTGGAATAGTCATGAAAATTTTTGCTCTACTTCAAAAAAAATTCCAAAATCGATAAAATATTTGCCTGTAATATTGATGGCTACGACGTTAGAAGAATCAAAAGACATTCGATAAACTATAATCCAAGTTGTATTGAGGTAACATTGTTACCGATTTGATTTTCCGAAATTTTATCGGCTAGAAACAGTGTGTCATTTGATTACTAGTCAGGCCCCACATACACGTAATAAATACAGTAGTGAACATTTACAGAACTAAACAGCAGCATCAATGAAAAGAAAGTCTGCTGCTGGGAAGTGAATTCAATTTCAGCAAAACTGAATTTACTTTTTATCATTAAAATAGACGGAGTGAAATTTTTAGGAATGTTTTTCTAGTTATCAGTAAGTAGCATCTAAAGTAGTACTTCCTTAACTTGTAATTGGCATTTTATCAGCAGTTACAGAGTTCTAGGATTCTTTTTACAGTAATTAAAAACCCTTTAAAAACCAGAAATTTTCATTTTTGGAATGAAATTCGAAGCTGACTCTGATATATCAAAACCATAAAGTAGGTAACAGATAAGCAAGGCTAGTAAATATATTTCCGTGAGACCTTGAATAACTTACAACCGAAATTTCATTACATGCTATGCCATATCATCAACCTTTAAAACCCTTACAACCTGTTTCATTTCTTCAGTAATAAATCGTCCACTTCCAACACACCTTCCAAAATTGTGATTGAACAATAACATAATAAATAATTGGTTTTAACAAGAATGCAAGAAGGGTGCAAGTGCAACTGTGTAAGCTCTATTATGCAAATATCCTTACACCTGATAAGCAAACGCAACCGTTAATTAAATTGTAATTTAATGGAAATGTAATCTGTATCAAATGAACAAGATTTTAATTAAATATTCTCCGTTACACTGTACATCTAATCTAATCGCATGAAAGTTGTGAAAAGTTTCAATAGAACCAAGGTATGAAACAAGCTGTCTCATAGTAGGAGAAAACAAAAAAATAAACGTATGCAGTAATTGTAAAGTTAATAATAATACTGCAAGCCTTTTCACCTCAAAGAGATGCATTAGGTTTCAAGGAACTAAGATTATGCACAAAATTGCATTAATATACTTCTAACATTAAGCATTATTTTTATTTTTATACTACGAGATATTAAAACTCTAAACCCCTTACCTTCCCTTAAAAAATAAAACCATAAACCATAATAATAAAAAAGGTGTTCAAAAAAATGTGAATTACTTTTGGCATTGAAGAGAGCTTTTCCCCCGTGTAAGGTATTTCATCTACATCTGAAGTGTAATCAGGATCTGTAGAGAGCGTCAAAGGAGCCGGCCTGGGTCTTGAAGTGCAATGCATAGGTATAGGAGTGGGTTTTAAGAGTGTGGCAAGCGCTTTGAGTCCAGCAACAATATTCGGAGGTAACGCTGCTTGATCCAATAGCATCTCTGTTACCAGGCCGTGAGCTTCATACAGCAACGCTGTGTCTACCCCCGAGGACCCCTGCAGACAAACAAAGTACATTTTCTTTGTTAGCAAACATAAAAATAATAAAATTTTGTCTAACTTTATGAACATTTTCTTGGAAAACAAGTTCAGTCACAACAGCATTCAAGCAAAACTTCAACTTTAAACATGATCAAAAAACTCTTTTAAAACATTTTTTCATCTAAAAATTCAATTACAAAATTAAATTTTTCAGCCCAAAATCAGAAAGCTTAGTAGATGGGAAATAGTACTAATGCATGGTTATAAATGATAATGTATTAAAACAAAATCTTAAAAGACCCTCAAGAGAACATTTGATTATCAGACTATAAATGTCACATTAACATTCATAGTGAAAGAAACTCAAGACTGAAGAAGAAGGTCGGAATCATCGTATAATTCACTAACCACGAACCTCACTCGGCTCACTAACAAGTTAGTCTTCTTCAACCAAAATCTCACAATTAATTCATGAGAGGGATGATATATATGCTTTCACCCTAATGCAATTGTGGTCAGACAGCTTGAATAGATTCAATCTCCTTTCATAAGACCTAATTGTCCCTGAAGATGAATATGTAATGAATCCTAAGGCGTTTAAATTAAAATATATATATATATGAACCTTAATGAAAACTTCCAACTCTTTTTTCTCTTTTTTGATTTATTTCATCTCTTCTTGTGAGCCACGTGCCCACCTAAAATTCTATAATATTCATTTTTCCGCTACGGTAACTTAGCAGTGTAATAGGTCCATATACACCTGTTTTTTCCCAACTAAGTTCCCCTTTTATGTAAGTTTTATCAATTCCAAAAAAATTACTTTTAAAAAGTAATTTTCAAAAGCACAAAATGAAAAAAATAATTTAAATAATAAACATGAATGAAAAATCATTATACTAAAAGCTCATTTGAGGACACACAAGAAAACTTATTTGGTCCTTCTTCTACAAAAAACCCTTTTCATCTCTTTTCATCCGGAAAGTAAAATTTGGAATGAATCTATCTCGACATTCATTCCAGCACGTGTAAAACATGAAAGGAATATCATCATTCTGATTAGTTTCAGTTTCCTTCAATAAATATATGGAATAAATATTCATGCATAATATTATATTTCCGAATGTATTATACATCATCATGTATTGCTTTCACTCGATCCAGAATAAAATAATAATTTTGGGAAAGGTGGAAAAACCTAGTAATAATTACTAACACAGGCTATTGCAAAAGAAGCTTTATGAATGTAAAAGGCCCTACTCGGCCTTTAATAAATGAAGGAATCTGTCACAATCATAAACGCAATAAAAACATCTCTTTCTCTCTCTCTCACTTCTCATTGAACATATTTATTATTACATTATAATACTACCTGTGTATATTTTGGTATTCAATTTAATAATCCTAAAGACGCATAAGGAAGCTCTTCCTATGGAGAAAGATCCTTCTCGAGTTTGAAACTGGAATGTCGAAAGAAATTCCAAGTTTCGTAGTGTCCTAGGCTAAATAAAATTATTCGAATTCTTCAGCCCACTACAGATGTTGGGACAGAGCGGGCTTGGTCGTCATTATTTATTTCACCAGAAGGAACAAACAGTAGTGATTGCATTTTTTGTGACTTGTTTTCTCTATTCCTTCTATATGTGGTCTATCGGCCTCTATCTCTCTATGTACAGAGAATATCGTCATTTCGATTTCAAATGGCAAAGCATATCCGTAGTGCAAATATCAAGATAAACTGGCAGAAAACTATAAAGTTAGAGAAAACTTCAGCCACCATTCTTTTGTAGTATAAACCACTACGTGGTGATAGTTTTCGTTTAATATACAAAGTATTAAACATAAATCATGTGAAAATATCTTCCTAAAATTTTGCATGTTTTATCAGAAGGAAAAACGATTTATGTCACGTTGTAAAGTAAACATTGTCGATTGTGAATTTAGGGCGAATGAGAGATGCCGAATTTGCATATTTCCTAATTTTTATTCTATCGAATTCATTTATTCATCGTATTCTGCATAGGCAATTTTTCGGTAATATAAATTTGACTATCTGTGTTCGACTAAGACTCGTTCGACATTCCCTAATCTGCTAAGTTACCTATCAAGGGAAGAACAACCGGTATGGACAGTCTTCAAGCTTTCGACTAAGGGATGTTTATCCGGATTAACGACTCTTAAAACCCCTATGTTTCAATCATCCCCAGAGCAATGCCTACACTTTCAACACACAAGTTCCCTACCTGCTTCCTCCATTTGACAAACAGTGGGTAATAATAATAGCTTCATACTGAATACAGGGACAGAGACACTAAAAAATGAAAATAATAACTTTTCATTCTCTCCATTCTATTCAATTCTTTTCAGTATTTCAGTCATTCATAATGATGACAACAGGGTAGGATGAAGGGAAAGTTGAAAGTACATAAAAGAATGCCCCTATTTCCTCTAATCCAACAGATTTAGTGATATTCAAAATAAGAATAGTAATATGTGTACAATACTAATATTAATATTCCCTAGTATTATGCAATATTGCTACTTATACAGCCTCTTGTGCATGCCTTAAATTAAGCCATCATTGCTAAGCGGAAGGGCATTGGCTTTGAGACAGAAAGGCTGGGGTTCGATCCCTATCATTGTGCTTTTGGGCAAGGTTCAGTAATCGAACCGGGCTCGGTGTGTCCTTAGCACAAGGGCTATAAGCACAAGGCTTACACCCGTCACCCGTGGAAGGTTTGACTGCAGGGAAATGCTCCTGAAACGGGCCCTACTTACTGATGTAGATGACGAGTTCAAAAAAAGGTATAGAGGCTAGAACGACGTCACCTGTTCAAAAATCAGAACGGAATCTCTTCGGAGCTTTTCAGAACAGTAAAAAGTGTTTCACAGCAATTTTTTACAGCCTTCTACATTTCTATTGAATAACTAATAAGTCCTAATTAGTCGTGTGGTGTATTGCATAACCAAATACAAACTACATGATAAAAACCCAAGCTAAATGTCATTATTTTTTTAGAATTATAAAAGAGAACAAGGATGGTTCTGCAGGCGAGTCAATCTACGTCATCCATGCTGTGTAGGTTCTTTGAAAATAAAGTGAAAGTCAACATAAATCCTCTTTCATGCCTCATTGTGTATCTATTCTATCATTGCTTTGTACTCTTTTAGTCTGTGTTTGGTGCAATAGACAGGCTCGTCTAATGCCGTTCAGAATGGAGTATGATGTCGCATCTACTTAAGTAGCTCAAAAAGTAAAAGCACCGTTTGAGTAGACCGTATAATTCCTATCTGTAAACCTTCAGACAATAAAGCCATTACTTACCCTCTGTGAGTGAGTCCTGAGTCATTATTTTTAAATCACATGGGATTACCCTTAGGTGTCCTTTTTGTGAAAAAAATGTTCTTCCAACTCTTACTCGTCAAGAGAGACACCTTAAACATTTTCATCTAGCACAAATATATAATATATCCTTAATTGGATCCACATTAAAAAACGATTTAAATTTCAAGTACCGTTTTTAGACAAAATGACAAAAAGAATGCCCTTAAAATATTTAATTATACACAAAATAATTAAAAATTCAAGATGGTTAAAAACTCCTAAATTTGGAAATTGGAAAGTCGTTGTAACTTTAATCCCACGCCTAAACGTTTGTTAAAAGCTAAACCACTGCATTCATTAGGGAAATATTAACTACTCTGGTAAGATACTAATAGAAACAATACACCCCTTTTCATAGTTTTTACTAAATTCGAAAACAAATAACAAAAATTAATTTCCTATCACCCAGTGTTGAAGAAGCAATTACTAACCACCAAGAGTGTTCCCTTGTGACTTTGCATTAATGACTCTTTCATCACTTTCATGTATCACAAGTGTATCACTACTATTATGATTACTTAACCTCTCAACCCGATCTTTTCCTTTTATCCTTATAACGCAAATAGGATGTAAAGCAAAATGTCAAAAGCTCGTAGCAAATTTTACAAATCTCAATCTACTTCTGTAAATTAAAGAGTTAATTTTGTCACACCTCTCCTTGTTCTCACTCCTAGTAGAACTTTTCACAATGAGCTAACTCATGAATATCCCTGATATTCATGAATACCTTTCAATACCGTATTAACATGGCAAAATCTAAACAAAATATACTCTAGTAAGCTTTTATACAAAAAGCCCCTAATTTCCAATTAGCAGCTAAGTCAAATACTAAAAATAATTCGATTTATACCAAAAACATTTTATTACTTTGAGAAGTACCTGTCCATTAGAATTGTTTCTCTTGTTAACTACTAATTAAAATACTCTGTCTCCCTCTTTCCCAACAACATAGTTAAAAAGGCTGGAAAGGTTTATAGTTAACTTTACACGCTTCAGAAGTAAAATTGCTACTTTTATTTCGTTGACTCCTGACTTCAGCCTTTAATGGGCCTTTACAGGTGCGAAAGTGGTGAAATAATGTGTGCGTCCAGATTAAAGCCTTTTAACTGCTCCCCATCCATATTTCACTGGGACTGTTAAACCAACCCAGTAGTTGTAAATGACACTCATTGTCAGTCTGGCTCGATGTTATTCCAAACAATCCAAATGAAGAAAACGCATGAGTGGCTTTCTTTAACGAACTAATTTTATGGGTAAATATAACTTACTTAATACCCCAGCACACGGTAAAATAATAACGCATACCCTTTAAAGTCCTTCTTTATGAGAACTCATTCAAGTTTCTTCTGAAGTGCTCAACCTGGAACCTCATCTCGTGGCTTAAAAGCTTCGTTTTAAGTCCTATTTAATAAAATTCGTACTCCTGCATGCGTATACAGCCAAAAGCCAAGATGTATATGCCCTTGAAAGTAAGGTTTGCTAACTTTGTTGAGCATATACAAACAAAAACCTAATTTTACGATCCGTTTATTCGAATAATAATGTATGTGTTTCTCTATATTTATAATGTTAACTAAACTCGCGTTATTTTATTATAGGTAGCTGGTAGGTACTCATAACTCTGTAAATACTGGAGAAAGTAATGACATCATTGCACATTTTCATGTCAAATAAATGCATGTAGGGGATTAACAGCTTTAGAAGTTAAAAGCTTGGCATCGGATTAATCTAAAAAATCTTAACACTTCCAATCCCCCGTACTGTACTACAACGTTCTCAAGCAGTTTTAGGATTAACCGTGTACTACAACTACACCTAGAAACTTCCTTACACAGCCATATGATTCATTTTTGCAGCCTTCTGGCATCGTATTTTCTAACAGGACGGGACAAGAAGACGGGTATCAGAAAAACCAGGGTGAAGTTTAATTCTCGGAGAAAGTCAAATCCACAGTTGACCACTACTTCTATTAGTTACACATATCTAACACAAAGTTGGCAAAGTATGTGTCAAACTCTATCTATAGAATATGTACGGATGAGAAACCAAGAAGTGAAAGAATATCCTTACTGGCATAGAAAAAGTTCTCGAGGTTGGAGGTACCACCACAGAACAAACCACAGCACAGCCTACTAGTCCATTGAAGACCATGAGCTAAAGCTGTTAACAAACGTGCTGTTCAGAGGATAAAAAGTCCTTAGAGAAAGTACAACTACCACTACTACCCAAAACTACTACCTTTACATCCATTCAATGGCTATACTCCTCCAGTCAAGCTTGAAATAATCCCATGGATAGGCACCTTTTCCTTATGTAATGTGTGAGTACCTTATTCTATACCCTATTCTCTAAAAAGTAAGTAGCACGTATTAGAACTATTGAAGTAGTTGTAGTATTAGGGGAAAAGGAAAGAAAGGTGTGTGGTGCACCGCTGAAGGATACAAGTTTCCTAAAATCCAAAAGTGAAAGTACGGTTCTCTCTCTCTCTCTTTATTCCCAGGATGAATACATAACTTGGAAAAGTTGGTTTTCCACTAGCACCCTTCCTGGCGCAACTTTAATCCAGAAATCTTAACAAAAGACAGGAAAGCGAGACATTTTTTACGGCAGTGTGGGAACTCTTGTTATGACTGGTTTACAAGGCGATCAAAAGAAAAAGAATGTAGATTTGGTGGTAAGATGGTGTTTGATGAATCACGGTCATGGTGGTGTATGAGTACCTAACAGAGAGTCTGAAATTATTCAACAGTAAATACTATTCCATGGCCTAAGTGCATACCCTGAGACCATTTATGAGTACCAAGAGAAATATTATTATACTTTGGTTGTAAAAAAGACCTACCTACTCAAAGATCAAAAGTTACAAATTTTTTATGAAAAAAATACCCAACCACAAAAAGAACCTATAGAAATGGCAGTAGCCATGTTATTCAACAACATAACTGGCCATCCTGTTTGGAAAGAAGTTTTTCTCCGTAGAAAGAAAGTTTGAAAGCCTGACCTGAACTTTGAGCCTGATTTTGAGCATCAATTTGAGTGATTAGATCCTCCTGCTGTTACTTGTTTATGT
The DNA here is from genome assembly GCA_034698605.1 of Isotoma decorata. Lineage (NCBI taxonomy): Eukaryota > Metazoa > Arthropoda > Collembola > Entomobryomorpha > Isotomidae > Isotoma > Isotoma decorata. The sequence goes on from JAQGBU010000283.1 coordinate 8,196, forward strand.
ACGTGATAGAAAATGAGGAAATACTCTGAATAAAGAAACAGAATAAAAAAGCCTGCACAAGCTACTTTTGAAAGATTTAGAAAATCCTATCACAGACCATGAATCAACGATCCCCCACGTATCTTTAGTAGATTTTCTCAAAAAACTCTACATTTGAGTGAAGGGTCCTATACAGCCTGCCCTTCTTTAGTAAACCTTTAACATCCTCAAATAATAATGAGGCTAGGCAAGGCATAAGCTAATGGTAAGTAAAAGTTCTAGTTAAAGGGTTCAGCTTAAGACCCACAAAGATACATTAAGAACATCATATATTCCTCTGACTCAAACTGACCCAAAAGGATGGTGAATAAACCGAGGTGCTTAGACTGACGGGGAATGACTATCTTTATAAAATGATGAGTCCATTGGTAACGATGGACTGAAGACTTGAACCTCTTCCTGGTGTTCCTCTGAATCTTCTCAGAAGTAAAAAATAGAGACTAGAGCTTGAAAAAAAAGAAATGTAAAAGACAGGCCGGAGGAGTCAGTGGCAGTTGTTGGTTGGTAGAAAAGTCAGCCTAAGAGAAACTTCACTAGAGCCAATTCAATTGTGCGTCATTCCATTCTTCAGGATTTCATTTACCATTCCATTACTCCAATTCTACTTGAATCCCTCTCAAGAGTTTCTCGATATCTCTCCACGGACAAATTGTCCGTGTCCATCTCAAGGCTTCCAATCAGTAATAAAATCCGAGATTTTTATCATCTTTCTCTCGCTTTTCCCCCTTTACCCCACACAACTTTCTCTCTCATCTACTTCTGCTCCATTAAGGCATTCCAAATATTCTGTGTGATAGACATTCTTCCACTCCTTACTCTTGTCATATTATCATTTATTATTTATTATTATCCTCATATCCACTACCGTCTATTACCTCTTTGTCCTCTTCTTTATTTTTACTTAGTTTAGGATAAAATACCCTCATCATGGACTTTTTCATCTATATCAAACTACGAATAAAACTTTTCAATCCACCTTAACCTTACACCTACTAAATATAAAATAGAAGGAGAGACAGCCCCTATATTCTAGAAGAAGTTATTCTTCTTCAAGGAACTTGGTTATTGAAAAAATTCCAAGAACCTGCCAATACCAATAAAGCTCTGAGGTATAAAATGTAGAACAATAGAAGGGGTTTTGGCTTTATCTACCTTAGCTAATAAATTCTCTTTTACCTGCTCTATTACATTAGGGCTGAGGAACTTGCAAAACATTCCAACTTGTACTGTCACAAAAGCAATAAGGAATGAAGGGGAGGGATGTAGCAGTGTAATATGCACTTTAATGAACCTCCAGTGGCCCATTTTGATAATAAATAGCCAGAATAGCTGAGATGCCGAAGGAACTCATTGCATTAAATCTACCTACTTTATATATAATATCCTCCTGCATAATATTCCTCCTTCTACTAGATTTTAAATCAATTACTTCCGAAAAGGTCAGTAGGGTCGGGGTTACCTGGTTTAAGTTCCATCCTCTTAGAATAACGTTGTCTCAGTATCATCCAATTTTCTGCGGGCTAATACTATTCAGCTACTTTAATTTGATAAGGTCATTACTAATGTGAAAGATAAATGTATTATATATAACATTTAACATCCAAAATAAATATCCTAAGTTGAGCATACTGAGCCCTGCTCAGAAAACTAAGTGTGCCCTTTGCGTGGCAACAAGACACTTAGAAATGATGTGTAGGTTGACACGGTATCACATTAGTCTTTACCTAGAACTCAATCCCTCATCATACATCTCATTTCACTTGTACATAAAGCTTTTGCATATATAAGATGCATGAACAGGAGAAACTACTTACTTAATGTTTAGATGAACCCAACCTTTATTAGGAGGTTACAGATATAAGGATTAGGTTAGTAGTAGTATAAAGATAGAAATGAAACTGATTTTAGCATTTTATGACATCCCAGCCTATCTCTTGTATCATCATCCACCTGATTAAATTACGAGCATATTTACCCTACCTCGTCGTTCCAATTGCTTCTCTGCAATGATATCTAGACATTAGTAACTGAAACTGAATTCACATGATGGTAAGTTAGCGTTTAGCAATATCAACATTTGGCTACTGACTGGAAACGGAAGCACCACGCCCAAACACCTGTCCACCTGCTGGACTCGTGCAGATCCGAAATTATGTTATACATTGTAATCTTTCATTTTGTACTTTCACATAGGTATATGGGTAAAGTGAATTGAAAAAAAACAGTAGAAAGAAAAATAATAGTATATACACCCATTCGAGGCATTTCTCCAGAACATCTAATTTACCGTTCCTATTGATTTAGCATTAAATGATGTTACACGATGCCGACTTTGCCATGAAGACGTTTCACATTTAACCAAGCACAAGAGATATATGAGAATCCACGTGTGGCATCATTATGATCCAAAAAGTGAAGCTCTCAGTGCCGGCTCAATTACAAATGCTATTTCCCTTGTCTCTACCTCTACATATTCAAGTATAATTTACATTGTAAGAAGTCCCAACCAACCCAAATATACAATGACTTTCCCAAGGACAAAATTAGTCCCCTGCTAGGACCTCACCCAAAGTAATTTAAAATGTATTTTCCTACTTCTTCATCTACAGTACTTCAAATTTACTTTCACATACACCTACTGCATTCTTATTTAAATTTGCAATTTCATTTCACCGGTCATGAGATTCATGACTGAGAATACAAAGGATAAAACTACGAATGTAGCCCAACTTATGTCAGAATAAGTAATAATAATCCATTCAGTCTATATGAGGAGACTACGAAACAAAATTGAGATCAGCTCAGCTTCACCACGCTATGGCTACCACCAGACCAGACTACTAAAAGAGGTTACTTCGTCCTCAAGAACATTTGAACTGAACAAGAGAACTCCATCGAAGCCGAAGAATCAAATGATCCAATCTGGTCTCCTGTATACTCTTCCTCTCTGGAAGAAATTTCGTTAAAAATCCATCCAAAGCAAAGGCATAACAATGGGACAATTCTTACTGCATACTAATGGCAGAGTATCGTTTCAACTCAGAAAATAACCCTTCTCTAGAGATTCTTCCTATTGACGAACAATGAAGTTGAAAAAGTACGTTAAGACATAAAATATAATATTTTTACCCTTATATCCCACAAATACATAAATACATACCTCACACTCTCTACTCTACCTACAAAAATTTGCAATGCGTATATTAAATTATAATTTAATATGAAATCACATTCTCAAAAGAAGTGTACCAAGGCAAAGTCAAAGTATGCATCAAAAACTCATCCAGTGGGTAGTAAAACCTTGATATAGCATAAGGAAGCCAGAAAGGTAAGTAGGTAGGTCTGAAGTTAGAAGTGAAAGTCGTAATTTCAAGCAGGCAGGGACAGTGGTGGTGGTGGCATTATGCTATATTTCTGGAGGTAACGGTCCTAGCAGTAATACTAGTAATAGGATGGTGACTTAGAGAAATCATATCTTTCTCTTTCGACAGTAATACTTCGCCAATTCAAGCTCACCCCTTTAGTTTCCATATAATGATGAGGTATATAATCTTACCCCTATCAAACTTTCAAACTGGAATAACATTAGGCATTACGGTATGATTATACATAGACTAAAAAACTACAATTTTTTTCAACACCTTAGGTCCATAGGTGTATGGGAGCAAAATAGAAGCTGTATATAACTATCGGAATAATAATTTATTTTCTACCATCTTTGCTTCAGTAGCTGTTAGAAAAGCACTTGGAAACGGATGCATTGAAAGCTCAACTAATAATAATAATGCGTTCCTTCCATAAGAAATATAATAGCACTTATCACCTTGTGAACTGTGAGAACACCTTTCCCTACACGGTGGGTCTATATGGTATTTTAAAATGTGGTAAATAAATTCACTTCTTCCCTTTTTAAGTACTGTGCATAAGTTTAATATCATAATAATAATAATATGTGAAACGTTATATCGTACATTTTTCAATGTATAACTTTGCATGGAAGTTGCCTCTCAAAGTTAGTTTATCCATTCTTTCACTTTTCAAAAAAACAGACAAAGCTACTTCTACCTTCCTCTATTTGAGTACTGTGATGAAGAGTTAGGCCAAAAGAGTCAGGTGTAGTGCATGGTGTATGCAAGGCTAATGCACATTCTCATACCACTGCACACGTACACATGAAATATGGAGAAGTTTCTTTCTAAGAATACTTCAGATGTGGACTGGGTTTATTTGCCGTGTGGGTTTATAATGTTCCTCGGAAATTAAATTCTAAATTTTAATAAAACCAAAATTGATCTACCTAATTAGGTAAACTGTGCTGTGAAAATGCTTTTAGTTTGCTCTCATCTTAAATGTGCAGAATACCAAATTGATGGAATTAACCTCTCATGAATGCTGAATGGGTCGTGAAGGATAATTCGTTACAGTCTGGTAATTTTAATAATTTGTATTTTTTAAAGCTTTAACATAATCTCACAATGATGTCCCAAAAGTATCAACCAAGAATTTAAACTCTTTTTTTGTCATTTATGAACGGTTGCTTTGCATGTACATTCATTCCAAATCACCAAGCCAATACTTGCAAGTTGATTATCATGAATTGGGGTTGGGAACATGATGAAAACAGACGGATGGGTGAGGAAAGGAAAGGGAAAAATGCATTTTGTAAAGGTAGAGGCAGAGAAAAGTATTTCCTAAAAAGGGAGAAAGTTAATATAGAAAAGAGAGGAAAAGTGGCCTTCTAGCTTGGAAAATGATACTCTTTTAAGGAGATAATGGATGAAAAAGGAGCGTAAACATTGTACTTTTGTTAGACTGTAGGATTTAGTTTGCAACTCAACTTTTGTTACAGGGTCTTCTCCCTTAGTTCAATTTATTCCATCCTATTTTCCACCCTGTCACAAAATATATGTAGTGAAAAAACAACCAAGCAAAACAACTATTAACCATCAGCTTTGAACTAAAATGTTGGAAAGTATGTGACGTTAAGTTAAGGAAATAAACTACTTTGTTATGCCGTTATCATGGACTAGAGATTATTTCTTTGCACATTTATGTCCATCCATTCATGCAAGGTCTACAATTCTCGTAAGCAAGATAGATCTGACTTGGTTGAAATTCATGATGAAGAACCCAGTAGTGGTTTGGGATTTTTGTGACTATAAAATCTATTAAATGTTCCTGCCGTTTCCAACAGTATAAGCTCAAGACAAGGTTAATTTCGGTGATTCTGTCAACTTATTATTATTAATTTCTTGGGGATAGAATGGGGTGGCAGTGTTATTTATTAAAGGAACATGTCTTGTAGTTTCATTTTAATAAACCTTCCGCAGCTTGCAGGTTGGTTTGGGGTGAAGTCTAATTCTACTAACAATGGTAAGGTTTAGTCGCAATCTCAGCACAAGGACTTATAATTTTAATAAAATACAGGAAAAAAGAAAAAATCTTTCTTAACTTACCTGAATCCTAGTAAAATTTATATAGTTGCCAATATATCTTAATATCTTATACTGTCAAATAAAAATTAATCAGAAATCATCAACATCCCTATCATTTCTTTCGTAACTGTTTTTTAATTATGTTGGTTTTCTACATGTATCCAAACTGTAGTTGCCCATTTATAAGATCCCTTCTTATACTATTAGTCTAAACCAACTTGTACTCTCCTTTTGATGGCGACTTCTTTAATTATCTTTTAAGAAAAATCTATCCGGTCTTGACAACCTTGTCTCTTCTCCATTATGTTTAGCTACATCATGCATCATATTCACTAGGGTATCTATCCAAATGCTTTCTCCAAGCTTTTTCTCTAGCTAAAAGGAAGAGTGATGTGAGGACCCGCTGAGCTTTCTTGCTTTTTGTGAGAATTATGCAAAAAAGCAGTCTTCTATATTCTACTCGAGTAATATGGTTTATGGGAAGTCGTGGTGGTATTGTGTGTATAAAGTTCGGTTGGTAGTGTTTTAACTGGGCTCAACTTGCTCAACTCTGAACTTGTACTTAGTTTAAGTATCACCCTACTGTATTATAAAATAGAATTTTGGCTAGCTTTAGATAGCTCAGTTGCATAGAACTAGACCAGTGGCACTGTTTTACGTCATACAGGGTAGCATTACCGTCACAGGACATAGTCTCCACGATTCTCTCTCTGTCTCTCAATATTTTACTCCTGTGGCTTTTCAGGGTCCCTTTCCAAGTATATAATAATAGGTAGTTAGTTCCTTTCCTACAACTGCTTTCTCTTCTCATTCTCACATGAAATGAAACTGCCTAAACATAAAAATTCAAATACCCTAGACTAGACCAGAAGGACAACAGAATATCACTTTAAACCTGAACCTCTCGAAACTACTTGAGAATCTACTATGCTTTTATTCACTTTCCTGTGAATCCATCCAATTTTCATTCCAACCCATCGCCAATTTGAGATTTTACAGACGAGAGAGCTACTTTCAACTTGGATAAGCAATAGCTTGTGGCTATCTTCAATTTGCTATTGAAAAAATATGCCTCCCTGGCTTATCACTCTACTACTTCGTTTTCATACTGTAAACAAACTTTAGAAAATTTTCCAAAATCTATAATAATGTGTATAAGACTCTTACGTATTCGAAGATTCAAACGTCAGAATTTTAAATGGATTCTATTAGTAGCTGCTGTTGTTTAAAATTAAAAGCTTCCTCAATTCATTATGTAACAAGGATATTACTTAAGCGTATCATTTTACTGTAGGAGAACACCGTTTATGTAAAATAGAGCGTGAAGGAGACTATTTACTTAGGCCCGACAGGGCCCATTAATGAGGAAAATGTAAAAACAGGAAATGCTTCGAAAATAATTTTTTTTCATAGATATTGTTGTTTGTCAATGAAGTGTGTAAACAAAATAAATTTCTAATTTGTTTGCCATTGGAATTTGTTCCTTTCCTTGTTCTTCTGGGTTTAGCTGAAAGTGTTTTTCCAATTTCAGGAAATAATTTAACTATAATTGGAGAAATTGTAAATAAAAAAAGTTGGAATCCAAGGGTCAAATGCTTTGACATTGACCAGTTGTAAGGCTTCTTCTTCAGGAATTAGCTACGGAGATGGGTTTATTTTAATAAATGCTTTCGTACAAAACTAAATTTGATAGCTCAAACGAAATCATCCGGAAATTAAAATTCTAACAGACAACCTTGTAAATATTTGCCCATGGAAATTGGGTCCATCCCATAATTTAATTGTTTTTCTTGTATCAATCAATATTTTTTACCAAACTCTACCGAATTTTCATGTGTACCATAAACTTGACCAAAAGTCCAAAACGTAGAAGTACGTACAATAATTGAAGACAAGTTATACAAGAATTTTTTCAGTTATGTAGTTTTAAAACATTTAAATTAGACATAAAATTTGAACCAAAAGCTCAGAAAAACTTGTTTTCGAGAGCTTGAATGCTTTTGGTTGGATATGAAAGTTTTAATAAGTTAATTTGATTAGATATTTTGAACAATGCCTTTTGCATTGATTGATTATATTCGGATGGTACATTTGAAACTCATTGATGGCTAAATGGCTATAAGATGCATGTTTTTTATTATGACATCAACTTAGTCGAAGGCTGACGGATCGTTTTTTTTTTGCATTAGGTAAACTTTTAACAATCAACCATTTACGGGACTTGTCCAAGAGTCAGTACACATTGCTAGTGATGAGCAACAAAAGCAAGTTCAAATTGTACTTCCTGTGCCATTTGATTTATTACAAAGCTATGATTGTACCATCCAATAAGTATCCTGAAATAGGATTTTTGACATTTCTAAAGCTCAAAGATTCAAAAGCCCCCTGCACCTACCTCATATGTATTTAGTCCCAACATCCAACAACAATACAAAGAAATAAGTCGCAATTTTCTGATTCAGCCTCTTCAACAAAACAAGTATCATTCAAATCGAACATAAAATACATAAAATTCTGTTGACTGTACACACACTAGGGATTTCAAGTTGTCAATCCTGATTCCTGTTCGAGTTCCAAAACCCTCCAACGAAAACGACATACTTATTGATCTTATCGTATCAACTGAGCTCATGCATGTTGTTTTCGAAACGTTTATGGGCGCACACCCAAGAAGAAAATTCAATCAATTTTTGAAATTGGAATCTATAAAAGGTGGTTTCAGTCTAAGATACAGCGATAGTACTGAAGATGAGCCTTGAGCTCTTTTCTATTTCCCTATGCCTCTTAGCCATCACATTCAAGAAACGTAACTCTCAAGACCAGTTTCCATCCATACTGCTTTGTACACACACAAACATACACATGCACACACATAATCTATCTTCCTAAAATCGAAATCTTCAGGGCAAACTAAATCCAACTGGCAAGTAATCTTCAATTCAAATCATGCCAATTCACATTTTCCTCCTACGATATCAAAACGAATAAGATAAGATCATGGAAAATAAGCATTGTATTGGATACACGCACATAGAAAACTTAGATCTGGTAGTGGCTTCAGAAGAAAGTCACTTTCTTCTTTATGGTTTATCCAAACTTAAGTAACATCTTTGTATTTTTCGATCCTATCTATTTGAAGAGGTAGAGTCTAGTAGTAAATGTGGCTTAAGAGGCCTTATCTCTAGCCCTTGACTGTCTCACTCTACCTCTCTGAATATTTTCCCTTGTAAACAAAACTTACCCTATTCCTTGAGGTAAATGTGTACAAAACTCAATATTCAAGATCTATCAAGCCATTATGCATACAGAAAAATACAATACTTCAGAGTACATTGTTTGTCCCATTTTATTTTCATATTACTATTTGGATGAAACCTTAATGCTGTGACGCAAGCTGGATGACATAGGTATCAAATGTTAATAAAACATTATTATTATAGTAGCTACTAAACAATATCTAACAATGAATATTTTTAATACATTTACTACTGCATCAATTAAGTTAATCTTGCAAAATGTAGTTTGTTAAAATAATGTTCTGAAAGATTGTTCAGTCCGAGCCTTTTGTAGTAAGCGACTTTTGTTAGAAACAAATAATAAGGTAATAAATAACAGAAGAAGAAAGCATGCAAAAAATATATGTGCTATAATATAATATTGAATTACTTGTACCTGTTGAGTTAGTATGTGTATACACACATCAAAATCCCATTATCTCTTAACACTTTCCACAATCAACAACCACTACTAGGCTACCACCATAGCAAACACGATATTAAGTTACTTTCACTTGTTAGTGGAATTTCTATTGTAAGAAGCTCATTAGCTATTCTTAATATAATGGGAATGTTAGAATAAGCAGTAAGCTAATACATAATAGTTTAGATGAGAAGGCTCATGTTTCTCTTTATGTGTTAGTAGTGTCCTTCCTCTCATCTATTAAAGAAGCGTACATAAATCTCATGGTTAGTCATTTGGATGATTTTTATACGCTTTAAATACAAAACATAGGTGTAATTTAAGGGACTTTTCCAGAAAAAAATCGGAGAGGGTTTTTTTCATCCCTTCAAAATGTTTCAGAGGGGATTTTACCCGTCCACACCCTTCCCTCTTATTGCCTTTATACATCCATAGAGATTTAAACTACGACCCTGTACTACTTTTGGATTTGGAATTGGAACAAAAATGTGTGGATTACATAGTAAAGGCTTAGAGGAAATGATACAACCAAATAGAAAGCTGAAATAGCATCACAAAGTACACTTTTCAAATTACACCCATGACTTACGTACAATAGCTAACTATTGTATTAAAGGTTGTAGTTGTGGTTGTGGCTTGTGGTGCTAATAACAGTAATCTTGCCTCCTAAGTTTACTGAAAGAACTAGTGAGGACAGATATGAAAGGTAATTTGATTGATATCATGTTTCTAAACCCACAAAGAGTTATAGCTTTCTCATTTTACTACCCGTAGAAGTGTAGCCTACCTTAGTCTTTATATTAAAGGTGAATAATAAATTCAAGTTGTAACTTTTAGTAGTAGCTATAGAGGTAAAAGAGCTCTTTGGACGATTTAAGCTCACAAAAGAAGAAATAAAGAACTCCTCCCTTTAGCTTCTTTCAGTCTTAAGACTAACACACTATCATTCTTTTTACCACTATAGATTGTGAAAGGTAAAGGATGCACAAAGGGAAGAAAGTAGTGCGTATAGCTTGTACGTGAAAGAAAAGTGGAATGAATAGCAGGAAACTACTAAAGGGAATGAGATGAGAAATTTACTTTGGAAATTGGGATTGAGAACCACTGAACCAACGACCACCGTAATCAGTCACTGAAGAATAGAACAGAGTGAAATAATTGAAATCCTGATTCTTCTATCTAAACAACTCAGGCAAGTAGTTCATGCTGGGGGCTCGATCAATTTTAATTTGAAGAACTGCTCCTGACTTCCTTCATTGACTTCTATTACGATCTAAAACAACCTAAGTTACCTTTGCCATCATGCCATGCCACTCACTTTGATACCACCACTGACTTCTTACTACGGTATTCACCTCTACTGCTATTAAACTTTTGTGCCGTTCACTTTCCAACGTCAATTTCCTTCATCTTCTTCCTACAGAAGATGTGTAGCTAATGCTAAGAAAGGTTGTTTTTACCAATGAAATACTTTTGTTTTATCGTGTTTCATATTTAGAAATACGTGCTAGGCATGCAATACTAGGAAAGTCAATAGTATACAGTAAACGGGTGTTTTGAAGGAAAGATTTAGGATTAGGTGGGTAAGCCAAGCTAAACCACAAAATGGAAATTTACGTTTCAGGCAATATATACTAGCAGTAGCACCACCACCACCACCTAAAAGCACCACCACCACTGCCGCTTATATATTATTGGATATTGGTTTTACTTTTTAGTTGAATCTTAGATGCTTTTCATTTGATCTAACTTTCACTCAAGCTTTCACCCCAAAGACAGACATAAAACTTGTATTAGACAAGCCTGACGCCAAGACAGGTCCTACAATATGTTTCTTAACTCCTTGATTCATCTTTGAACAAAGTTGTCTAGCCATAGCCAAGTTTTTACGCATAATTTGTAAATCAAAATCCTAATCCTAGTAGACTTAGACAGCTAGTAAAATTTGTCTTTATTTATCGTACCGTGTATGCATCCACACTTGTATGCTTGCCAACAGGCCCTACGCCAACAGCTTGCACAATCTACTTCATAAGCAAACAAACAATATATATTCAATTTGAACACTCTATAAGTGCAATAATCGACCAACTGAATAAAGAAAGTAGTGTTTGCTACTAGAAACACCTTTAGAACGACTCAGCTTATGAAATTGCAAAATGTGTGGTTGCCTTATAGAAAATATTACTTCAGGGAGTTATAATTAATACGACAAAATGACAGGAACCACCACACTCCAGATTAAACACTAGTTACACAAACACTTAAGCCGAATGTGAGACATTGTATTAAACTGAACAGGTGCAACTTATGCAATTTAATATTCTAGAAAAGTAATTGGGAATCGGGATCTTAAAAGCGTTAGGGTATTCTAAGCTTAAAAATTTAAGTAGCATTTTGATTGACGTTGTAACCTGGAAATAAGTGTTGGGAGTTGAGTACGTGAGGTTTGTCAATTACGAGACTCCCTGTTTTATTTAAAAACTAAGAAAGTAACATAAAAAACAAGCACTTAAATATTGTATAATACGCTACGCACCCTAAACTTGCAAAAGTAGTGCTTCAAAAGTTGTTATTTTTGAAAGATGGATAAATAGCTGGAACTAAATAATACATTTCTTGAAATAAGAAATTCCTTTTGTACACCCAGCAGCAATGGTGTATTGATCCACTTTTGGGAAGAAGCTTTCCTCCATAAAAAATTAAATTTTCTCCGAACATTCTCAAAAAGAGGTAGCCTGTGTGAAGGCTGTTTGTCAGTAATATATTACAATTGCGATGGCACAAGTGTATGGGATATACTATTAAATTACTACATGCATTTCAAAAAACATTCAATAGAGTGTTACATTTTCTATCAAAAAATGTACCTTGAATATCAAGTCATAAAGAAAGGCACCTTCTCGTTTCCTTTTTTGTCAACAAAGGATATTATTCGCACTTGAAGCATCACGAAGACGCACAAAGTTAGACATACCGTTTTAAGCTCTCAAGAAGTACCAGTAAATCGAATCTGGTTCTTATATTTTGTATTGTAGCCAAACGAACTGTGCATGATGATGAATAGGCTGATTTACAAGTAGGGATACATTTTCATTTGTGAACCACTTTAGAAAGGAAATAGAAATCAGATTCAGAAACATATTTTGCGTTTTCTCACTCCCAATGTTACACCACTCCTCTATCCATTCTAACATGAAGGAGCTAACAAAAAACCCAAATAAATTGTGAGGAAACCCAAGGCCAATATTGATATCGATAACCATTTCGCTGTACGAGGAAAATAAATTATGATTTAGTACCTCTCGAGCCTACTCCCCCTTCATTGCTCCAGATTGCACATTCAGGTTTATATGCATACGACAAAATGCATATCGGAACAAGAATCAAATGCATGTAAAATGAGTTGTCACCTCTAGTAAATCTCACATAGCAAAAGTATTACAAAAGTAGGTCCTTCAGCTTGTATACTTACGTTTAGAATTGCAATCCCTTGTTTAAAATGGAGTGAAATATTATGTTACATTATTGTGCCAGCTGTACTGTATGAAGTGTAATGTTTTCTCGGAAACGACAAAGAGATAGTATTGAAGCCATTTGCAATTATTTGTCCCCCATCACCCGTCTTTTTTACCCAGTGACAGATTCAAATTCGAATTTTATAAGAAATCGTTCTATACACAGTTCTTTTCTAATCTTTCTTACATTATTTTATAAGAATTTTATAAGACCTTGAGCCTCACGATTGTGAATGTCTTTCACCAAACGGATGGATCAATGCCAATACATCCATCAAATAGGATGGTATCATAATGGCCCTGTAGTATAGCGCACTACATACCATGTCACGTTCCAGTGATCTCGAACAAAATCACTGACAAAAATTTGACTCTCTTGTCCTCTGTAAACATAACAGAGTTTGTAATTTTTTTCCTTACACTGCGTCATTGCAAATCGTACCACATACACTTAACACCTATGTGATATAAACGCCAAAGGGAAAAAGGTAGTGAAAGATATGTATTATACAAGAATATAAAATAGAAGGTAAGTCTATTCTTTAGAAGTGTTAGAAAATGGTATTAGAAAGTAGGTAAGTTTCGTTGGAATTCATCTTTTAACAACGCTTGGATTATTGGATGAGATGGAATGCAATAGAATGTTTGAGTGAGAGCCATATCATCACCATCACTTGAAAATGATATTGTATGTATCTGCTGTTGAGTTGAAGACATGAATAAATTTCCCTCACGGACCCATCACTAAGAAAGGGAGGTCATGTGTCAAAAACGATTCAACTCAACCCGTTTTCTCCCTTCAGTTTTTCATCACCAGACAAGTCAAGCTATCAAAACCAGTGGGATTTAGATTCTTCCCAGGTTTATGTTCACCAAGATATGTGTCATCAGCTTATCAGTGTCATGTACTAAGATTTCAGCCTTTTACCTGTGTCCTTTTGAATTTCTTTCCTCGTGTTCATTCTATATTTTCTAGTTTGTAACACATCATTGATGAACAGCTTTAGTTGCTAACTGGGTTCTTTTTTTTGTTTCAGAGACAATGGTATGGGTAGTTATTTATATGGAAATACTCAAGATGAGTTTTAAAAGTCAGATGTATGTAGCAACGAGATTTTACGTAAAAGTAAATTCCGTATTTACTGATTTAGAATACCTGGGGGTTATTATTTTAAATCTTGAATTCTAAGATGTTTACCGTGAAAAAAGTATAATTAATTGTGAGAGATAGGCAGCATGGGGAAACATTTTGGAGAGATTTTAATCCATTAAGTACGGCAAGTGGGAAATTATGGAATTGTAAATCTGGAGCAAACTTAAAATTGATAATTGAATTTCATGAAGCAAGGAACAAACAGACGAACTGAAAATTGCTAGAAAATCTTTTTGTCTGAAAAAATCAAATAAGTCTTATTTACATTGCATTAAAACATACTCTTTGATCAAAGTGAATTCTCATGGTTCATAGCAAATTAAGTTTTTACTGCTACAATAAATTGTGATTGCTATTTCCAATCATAAATGGATTTTCATTTTGAGTGCATTAACAAGAGTCAATATATGTCAACACTCGTACTTGTCTATCACTGAAGAAAAGGCACAACTCTGATAAATACCAGAACAAAAAAGGTTCGATTTCCACGATGATCATTATGAACTCGAAAAATAATCCCCCCAAAAAACCAAGTAAAAAGTCACGCACCAAAGCCACTCCTCCTATTTTACCTTGAAGAATGCCAAAGATGCCAAGAAAAAGAATGCTGCGTGGTAATACATTATTTTTTCTGATTGCCTGATCGATTGGTAGATAGGCCAAAAGGTCATGGGTCCATCATTCACAATCACTCGGGAAAAGCCCCCAAAAGTAAAAGCAAAGAGCAGCATGGATTGAAATAAAATCTGGAAGTCAGACAGAGGCATGCACAACTGATACTAGGGTACATACTACTACATAGTATCCAAGTAAAAAGCCAAGATCTTTGGTAATAATAATAATAATACCTACTCACCGATGCTTTTTGGGCTTTTACCAATCTCTTTACTGTCTACAGGGATTCCGAAGTCACTGTTAGGTAAGTAGCAGCAGTGTGTACCTACCCTCTTGCTTTCACTTTCTTGCACACTCTTCTACTCCTTCCTATATCATAATCCAGGGGTAAAAGTACAACTATCATCCTTGAAAAACGAAACCCATCTCTTGTAAGCATCCTTTCCATCTAAGCCTTAGAAAGGTCTTGACTTTAAATGCTCCTTGTTTTGTCGTTCAGCAAACTCAAGTAAAAGGATATTGAAATTGAAAAGAGAAAAAATATTTGGCTAAGATAAAACTCATAAATCTTTTGTTTTCTTGTATTTTTCTTGATTTAATATCTCCGTCGGAATTTAAACAACTAAAATAAGTAAACAACTCTGTTTCTACAACATTTCTCCATTTTTACATTTATATTTATTCAAAACAAGTAATACGAATCCATCTGCATTAAAGTGAAATACGACTTTACTACACATCATAAACCCTTGTGGCAGTATGGTGATGTTATGTCATCTGGGAAAGCATGCATCACTAAAAGCGAAAGTTTTTTTTTCTTATTGTATGCATTTCCTTAATAAAAATTCTGCCTACAGAAATGTACTATGTACATGGAAATTATTAGTACTCACATAAAACACACATGTAAACCGTTTATTATTTTATTTTATAAATTTTAAACATTAGAAAATGTTTTATAGTTTACTGTGGCTCTATTCATAGTTCAAACCATAAAATTTAATTTCCTCTTTCCAGAGAGCATTTCCAAGTTCTGGTAAACTTTCCACAATTAATAACTTATTACATTGGATACATCTGCCATTCACTTTACTTATAGTCAGTTAGCAGTTCAAAGTAATAAAACTGAACGGAAAAACCGTAAAGTCTTAGGTGAGCCACGATTACAAGACAAAAATAAATTTTTCTACCACAATGTACGGCTACTGAGTTTTCGAAATAACATATACCGTAAACCTTTATTGAACTCCAAGGGGGTAATTAATTACTGAATCAGTTTAGTAACTTTCTGTAAATAAATTGAAATTCTGTTTACCCTACGAATGATTGTAAATATTTTCTTTAGTTTTCATTTTACAACTAAAACTAAAACAATGCTTTATTTCAAAGTATTGCTTCTTAGACACTTGTCAATTTAAGGTAATTTCCTATTAATGGGCTTTTCTTCAGTTATTTAGCCAGAACCAGAAGTCATTTAAGTCCAACTACACCCCGTTTTATTGAATTTTCGGACATAATCGAAATCGGTTGAAACGACCACATACTAAAAAATATTGATTTTTAAATTTTCCAGTTTTTGGGACAAAAATCAAGAAAATCGTTTGAAAACTGGCAGATATATAAGGGTTACAGAGGGTTGCCGAATTCCATACTTTAGGCTTTGCCGTTAACTTAACAACTTTTTACTATTAATTTTTTACCTCACCCAAGAAAAACTAAGCCTCTCTTATGTCGGATATCCTATGATAAAATAAAAATAATAAAAGTTGTTCTAATGCTTTTTTTTAGATTTACGTCATCTCATTTCCTCATAAATTTAAAATATTCAAGTAACATTAGCTCTACAGCTAAGAGATGACTTGACTGGGTGCAAAAATTCCAAGTATTACTACTACTACGGCATGGAGTGGATACACTATTAATGGAGTATCAAAAATTCACATGATATCTCTTGATCAAAGCTATAGAAAGTTCATACTGAATCGATATAAACTTCTTCAGCAAGTACTATAGTGCCATTGCTGTTGTAGATGGAGATCAAACAAACGGTTGATGAATACATGACGTCATTCCAGGGACTAGAGATGGAAAAGGACCAGCAAGTAAACCCCTTTGAGCCATTTTATTTTATAAAGAAGATAATTCCTACCTCTTCATACCTTGTTAGTAGTTAGCAGCAGTAGCAGTGTATTTCATTATTATCCTGGAGAGGACCCAGATAAAGGTAGAGAGAGAGAGATGGATAGATAAGTAGATGGTAGAGAGAGAAAATGACTATTTCCTCAAGGGGGTCTCCGCTTCCTTTAAAATGAAGGTTCAGCCCAAAAACTAATGGTTCTTTAAACAAAGTTACTTAAGAACTTTCTAATATTCATTCAGATGAAAATGATTAGATACTTTACTTTAGATCTCATACCTCTTTATTATATCCTTTTCATATTTTATACAATGCCTTGGCATTCATACGTATCAAACTATATGGTTTAGAAATACTCTTAAAATGTATATAATTATTTTTGACATGTGTAACATGACATTTTACATAAACTATCCTTAATGATTCTTGAAATTGGAGAAAAAAAATCCCAGAATTTGTTTCTTTTTCAGTTTCGAACAATAACTTTCTTCATCCTTTATAATAAAGTTCTTACATAACAAAGAAACTTTTCGATTTACTGATTCAAATTACTAGCAAAGAACTTCTACAAAGATTAGAGCCCCAAGCTTGTATAAAGCAAAGGAAAACACCTTTAATCAGCCTACGTGAATACTGTCATTCTGAAATTAATTAGTCTAATTGCTGTCTTCCTTGTGTCTACCAGTTTGGAAATGACAAAGCATATTATTATGTTTTATGTATTAAAGTAATTCGTAAAAATACAACAAATCTTCTACTCTGTTTGCAAATCCTCGAGTCATTAAAGTTAAACCAAAAATCTAAGCCTTATTATTACTGCGACTGTTATTACTACTACAACATAAAATTATCTCTACATAACCCATTTGGACTTGTAAGTATCTCTAAATCTCTACATAAACCCGTGCATAACAGACTTGCACTTTCACTTATTACTAAATGCCAACATATGCCCAACCTAACCGAACAAAGCTTTCCTGGTAAACTGGGAAAAATGCCCTAGGTAAAATAAACTAGACGAGCATTTTAACTAGTACGTTATGTAACTTCCAAAAACCTTGCGACACATTTCCCCATCCATGTACTTTCCACCCCTGTAGCTCCCTTTCCCAACAAATACTCTTTTACATAAAGATTATATAAATTAACCATACCAAATGATGGAACCTGCTTGTAGTTCCTAGTGTTTAAACTCTTTATTATGACAGTCCTTCTCCGAACTGAAATAATAAGTTGCAAGTATAGAGAAATTAGTTGTGAAAGCTTAATGGTCAACTTTCCAAAATTTTATTTAATTTACCTCTTCCCAAAGCCAACTATAGTAATTATCTACAAGTACCGTGCTTTCATGCCTTTTTCTGAGTTTATATTAAACTTCCCTTTCTCTCTAGATTAAACTTACTAGTACAATAAGTACGACATTTTGTATCACATCCAATTATTATATCATTTGGGTACAACCTTCCTTTCATCCCCCCTACTCTCACTCTGCCATTTAATATCTTATAAATCTGCAAACAATAAGCTAGTTGTCAAATTAGAATTCTAAAAGAAGATACATACATATACCACGACGTACAACAATGGGTTTCACCTGACTTTCCATCACACTATGTATGTACTACGTCTCTTAGTTATTTTCAAAACGGAGGAAAAAGCCTTGTGGGTTATTATTATTATTTCCAAAGCATACAAGAGTAGACAGTACATTTCACTAATGAAGATTGGAGTAAATCTGTTCTTTAGATTTGAAATGAGAGTTTCTATGAAAGCCAAATTGAATAGTGTATACAACCAGACCACCACCCTAGAACCCAAGCTACCTCAGCTCAAACCTCAGATTTTACTCATCACCAGCTCTTCTTCTAAACTTGAATGCTTTTGAATATCCAACATTTAATTCATCATTTAACTTCTCTTCTACGATGTAGAATATGCTTTGGCATTTTCAATTTTCATTCATACCACCACCACCACAAACTAGAAAGCAAAACGAAGCTGACAAGACTCAAATCATACAGGTTTACCATTTTACCCTCATCATCATCTTCCCATGGACAACTTAGAGACGAAGAATGCTTTCCATCCACTCTTGCCCTGTCCAAATGACTCCTGGATGGAACACGCATTCTGACATGATTATATTAAATTGTTTAGCTTTCCTCATATATTATTATGCGTGGCACCTCACTCACTTCAGTGTACATCTCCCCATCCTGAATAATACACAAAAGGCCCTGGATGATTAATTATCACCTACAGAATCTTCATGCATCTTCTAGTAGTGAAAACTGACAATGAGGGATTTCCCATAAGGTTACTACTACTTTCCTAGAAAGTAATGTAAAATAAGGCGCAAAAAGGGGCTAACGTGAAAGTTGCGAGTGATGATGACGGTAGAGCGAAAGTGGTGGTGGATAGTGTTTTACTTTACGTATAAAATGAACATCTTTCAATATACTCTATACACACATATTCCTCTGTGAATAGTGTGTCAGTAAGGAGAACAATATTTCATCATGTCTTTCTCAACATGGGATAAAGCCAAAGGAAACTATGTTAGCAGAGAAAGCAGTGTGTATGTGTGAGCTATTGATTCGTGGGAATACATGTTCCCCTATGCACAAGAATTTATTTAAAAAACATATACACTTTTCAACATGCATAGTTCCTTGGAATATTTTAACCTTAAAAATATGATAATATAAACGGACTTGAGTCCTTTTTTCTTTTCAGAGTGGTGAATTTTGCGACGAATCTTCTGCTGGATCTTCAAGCTTGAATAGTAATGATGGGTACTTTAAGTCTTACACAAATAAATATCATTTCCTCATCCTAGTCCTCATCACATTTCAAATTCACATAATGTCCTACTGGAATGGAAGCTCACGGGGAGGATTTACGAACAATCGGAACGCATCAGCTGCGGCTCATTACAATATAAGGAAGTCGTATAAACTGTACTTTCTCTTGTGAAAAAGCCCACACTGTGAGTTATACGAAATTGACCTAGAAGATCCTTTGTTGTCTCATGTACTTATGATCCTAATCTTAATGTTCGTATCATGTTGGAGGTAAAACGACGTAAAATTGATTGCTAGATTCAACATTGCAAGGTCAACTCAAAAACTTTTCTTCGCATCACATTCTCATCATCATCATCAAGTAAAACAAGGGCTTTGTTTGTTTCTAATGAAAAATTCATGAGACTATGCTCTATATAGGAATTTAGAATTCGGAACTAAAGGTCAACATAAACTTTATCATTGTGGCATGATACGCAAAAGGCTTTGGTACTACTCGACTAAAGCTCTAATTCTACATCAAACATTAAACCAGATTCGTTTCATTTATGATAGGATTTTATGGGAAGCACACATTGTCCTAAATCTTCTGGATCGATTTAAGCCAGAAAGTAGGCTACTGGTCACTGTCACAGTTTATCCTTTTCACTTTTCTCCTTTTATCAATAAATTCTGAATACAAATAAAGTGCAAAATGTTTAGATTCCATCTAACTCAATAGGAACAGTTGGGCACTAACATTGGCAATTATTTACATGAAGTGTTTCTGCCATAGCATGTTTTTGTCATAGCAGATAACATTTTTCAGTGTATTTTTGGTCTCTACAATGAAAATTTGACACAATGATTTTTTTAACAATTTCCAATCCCCACTTCAGACACACTCCATCAACCCTTACTAAAAGAGTCTAGCTAGCCAAAATGCGTAGAATTTTTCATTAAATACTTCAGTAAATATTTGCTCCTGAGAAAAATAACCCAAAGTTAATTAAATGGAAAGAAGTGCTCAACGAAACTTTTTGGAGTGATCGTTTGACTCATCAAAAATATAGGTTTACGATGTCAAAGTAATTTTAGACGTTAAGTTTTCAGTAGTAGAGTCAACAATCCATTTGTTTCAAACTACTTTACTTCACTAATATATATATTTATATAACAGCTAGCAATAATACCCGATGGAAAAACTCCATTTTTTCAGGAAAAACGCTTTACAGCCGATTTTCTTTAATTCAATACTTCCCTGAAGCAGAAACCCGACTTGAAGGAATTTTCAAAGAAATGTAGAAATAAAAAAATGGTCTACCTTAGTATTACCTTAAGGTAATACTCTATCTTATTAGATTACAAAAATGAGTTAGGCTCTTCAGCAACTACAGATTAGTTTACCTGAAGGTTTTCCCATTCTTTTTATTCCTATAATCGAATATTCTGGTTGGGTTTGTATCTTCAAGTGCTTTGAGTAAGCAAGCATTTCAATAAGAAAAGGAACACTTTCGCCTGGGACAAATGTAATTTCCGCTTCAATTCATTGAGTTCATATGGATTACAAAATCTACCACAAACGATATTATTTGATCTTTCTTGTGGAAGAAATACCCATACATATAGTACATCTTTTTTTGAGGAAATCAACATTTCTTAAGTCCGGATCAATTTCGCTTTACTACGAAATAAAAAACGTTATTTAATTCTTAAATGCATTTTTCAATTTATTTTATTCAATTTCGGAACAGCAAAGTCGGTTTAAGATTAAGTGAAAAAGCCCCGTACGTAAGTACAATGCTGTATACACTAATATATCTCATTTTGGGACGAGTGAAACTTTATAATAATCCTTAATGTCTCAAATTAAGAAATGTACAATTGAGTTTATTCTTTATAAAGCTTGTGAAAGTATTTTATACTCAAATTAGTCACACATCTTAACACAGTCTGAAAAACTATTTAAAAGCCATAGCATTAACTCATCTTATCTTAAGTTTTTTTCAGAATGTTTAAATTCCGAATTTAGAAGGACGCATGCAACACAGACTAAAGCTTACTTTTAGCTTGTTTTTTTTATTATAAAAAAGCCAACTTTGTTAGAAATACTGGCACCTACTCTATAATTTATACCAACCTACATCCATCCTTATATTTTATGCGCATCATTGAAACGCTAGCTATCAAGAATGAAAACTGTTGCAAAGAATTTAAATCCATCCTTAGGGATTCTCCTACCTGAAGGCTAGTACAGTTCTCCTGATCCATTCCACTTTATGTAAGCATTGTCAACGAAAAGTGGACTTTACTTAACACTCCCAAGGGCTTTAGCCTTACGTAGAAGAAAGCTCTCTCATCTACGTCGCAATCCCCTACAACTGCCAGAAAAACTTTTTACCTTTCGTATAACACCTTTCACTTGGTTGGGTGGGCCAACAGTCACATTTACACCCAACTCGACATTCATCATGACAAGCCTTCCCCTATCACTTAATTGTTTTGAAAAACTCTTCTCAGGTAAAGGAAAAGAAAACAATTTGTAGGTATACCCTGTACAATTCTTTCTTCTTGGATGCCATTAGTAGTGGAAGCAAGAGAAAAATAAACCCATTAACAATATAACCTGAAACCTCTTACACAATAATACTAACTAATTTATTATTTAACTCTAGGAACAATAAACATTCACATTAAAATATACACCCACACTGATTTAGTAAAGATCTCAAAAATCATCATTCTTAATTTGAAACCTTAATCCAATTAAAAAACTAGGCTTTAGAACAAAATACCTTGACAAAAATGTACTATTGCAGAAAATTTTTTTTTAAAAAACCTATCATATATATTCTCTCATCCTCACCCCTTATAAAATCCCTTTAGATTGAATGTAACATTTGGGATAGTTTTTAGGGTGGAAAACTTGTGAAATTAGTTGACAGATAGGAGTTGATATTTTATTGAAAGGTGTTAGACAAACCTAAATAATAGAAAATGTAAGTGCCTGTATTCTCTACCTATGAAAGAATGATGATTCCCTTTTCTCCTATACCCAATCTTTCACTCTCTCTCTCAGTTCACATCCACCTTTGGCATTTTACATTCTTGTAGGCATGTCCTGTGGTGGTGAGAATAGGTAAAGTTGTAAGTAAAAGATAGGTTTTTCTTTATTCCTTTTGTGGTAAAATGTAGCAAGTGAGTGACTCCCCTCGAACTCGGCTAACTCTTTAGTGGTATTTTGATATTTGAATTTAATCCATTTCCTTGTGTTGAGTATTTGTTCGGAAAAGTACAAAGAGAGAAAATGTGATGTTGTAAGAGTATGGATGTCTCCTTTCCACTCAAAATCTCATTGTTAACACAAAGGTTTCACTCTCCTACTTCCTTCTCTACACATTTATTTCTTCCATTCCAACCCTTCATCTACCTAGGAGAGGAGCCTGGATTTTTGAATCTCCACATTCACATATAAGTTATAAGTACACATTCTCTAAATCTATCCAAGCAAGCAATTCCTTTCCTTTCCCTTATCCCTCAAGACATAAGAACAAGAAGAATCAGAATACTTTTTCTACTCTTTTCTTCTTTTATTCTTCAACCTCGTCAGAGAAACAACTTTAATACCGATCTTCTCACTTCATACGTTTACTTTTAACCCGTATAACATGATACTGGGGTTGTACAATGTACAAGCCAACAGAAAGAAGGAATCTTCTCAACTTGTATGGGCATATGGTCAAAAAGTTTCCTTATTCTCTGGAAATTTTGTGTTACACTTTGAGACGTACAAAGGATTTAGTTTAGGAAGTTCTGAAATAGAATTTTTGCACAACTGTTATAAGCCCTTTTTTTAAAAATTGATTTTTTTCTCAAAATTTTGAATTTGCTTTTTTATATAATTCCATATAGTTCCTCAAATACTAGGGGAAATTAATGTTGGCCCAATGATTTATGGAAATCTTTTTCCTAGAGTGTACCTGTCTTCCCAAAACCCCACCACTACTTTTATTATCACCTAACCACTCTACCGACTTAATCCATTTTAGGATTCGTAGGAAAAGCACATAAATCTGAATCAATCTTGTCTTTTTAACATGGCTAATGCTCCTTTATACGCATCCATGTAGAAGTCCTACGATAAATTTTCACCAGAATTTCATACTCGTGAGTTTTATTAGAAAACTGAGTGGAACTGCGACACAAAACTGAAAAATCACCTTGAAGGAAATAATGCATATAGTTAACACAGAGTTTTTCTTCAAGAATCCACCTTCAAAATAATAATATTAAGCTCTTCTTTACGATAAGTACTTTGCATGCGATATGTATACCACATATTATGTAAAGGGGCATGAAATGGAAAACAAAGTCTAGACGCATAGTATTTATGCAGACTCGTAGCAGCCACTACAGGTAAAAGTTTATAAGAAAGCTTTGGAGCTAATTAGGATAGTACTATAGTACAGTCCGTAGCTTAGACAGCATAGGGTAGTTTGACTAGACTGTAAGGTGTGAACTTATCCATTGCAATTGGAAAGAACTCAGTTAGAAAAGAGACAACTTTCTCTTAAGTAGTTGAGTATGAAAGTAATCCAAGTAGCCACAGGGGTTCTAGCCCCCTACGACTTTCTTATATATTTAGTACGTATGGTGGTGTGTTGCAATATCACAGTCCTTCAAAAACCTGAGCTTAAATGCTCATAGATATAAAAGCTACCGTCATTTACGTTTAGAACTCCATCTCCAACTAAAAGAACATGCTGCTTTGTGTGATAAGGAAAACAAACGGACTTTGCCATATAGTCATGTATACTATTGTTATGAATGGTTAGATAAAGCTCAATAGATTTACTAAAATATAGATGCATAATTATTTGTTGTGTATGTTCAGTTTTGAGTTTAGCTCGACTTGGGATTTTGTTATATTGGAGGAATGAATAAAAGCTTCATTAAATGAAGCGATGGAACAGCTTTAAGAAACCTGTAACATACTACCCCTACTACTAGTCTGTCATATCATCCAAAACTATTCATGAATCAGAGACAAATCTTCAGACATTTAAAGCAAATAAAGTCAAATCTTCCTAATGGAATGGCTCGTGTAAGATATCAGAAGAATAATCCAAAGAATACTTAAGTCTTCATTTCAAATAACATAAGGAGATAAAGCTTTTAAACTTCTAAGCCTCGTTTTAAGTACCTAAAAGGCTTTTTCAATTCCTTCAGCTAGTCGAGCTCCTTTTAGATCTAGTGATGGGAAATGGAAAGCTTTAAAAATGATTTGAATTCAAAATGAAAACTTCTATTTGAGTTTGAGATCAAAGCAAATCTTTTTATTATTAAGTATTGAGCTTTCGTCATCAGACAACTTAGGGAGAAGGATGTATCCATGTCGATTCAAGGGTTTTACATAAAATTGGAACAATTTTTAATTCATACGGCAACTACAGAATATTATGTAGTTTACTAAGGGCTTAAGCTAAATCCTAGTATAGATGGAGTAGACACATATTACATTAATAGTGTGATTCCAAGCACTTAAAAACATTGGACTCATTAACACAAACCGTCTTGAGCAATTAATCTCTCCCAGAAGAACTGAATCTAGCTATTAACTTGCAAGTAAAACACATACTAGTGGCATGTTTGTAGATAAATATAATACATGCTATATTTATACTCTTCTCCATTCTCGACTACTTTAAGCTGGATCACATAATTTCCTACATAGAGATGGAAGATCGTTTCTCTAAATGGGACTCATGAAATGTTCAAAATACGACCATTAACTATCCAAAAGCAAGGTAAGGTAAAATACTGTTGTAGCATCATAGTTTGAATCTCATCAAATAGCCTGATACTATTTTGGCTTCAACCTGGTACCGTGTACAAAGCCCGTGATACTTTTCATCCATTTTATAACAGTACCTCTGCCTAGAAGATAATTAAATTATGAATTTCAAAGTACATACTTCTTCATTTAATAAGAAAGAGCTTGGAATACTACATTGTTTTAAATTCAAAGTAACAGGTTTTGTTTCATATCGCCATAATTACCATTGTCACTTTCACTACGTGGAGATTATTTAGCAGGATTCTTTTAATCACCCTGTTACACAAGGTAAGTAACTTAAGTATAAAAATCCGCTTAAAAATACCTTAATCTCACCCTTTTGTCAGTTGTATATGTACAAGAATGCTTATTAGTACCTTTTAAACCCCCTCAGGTACTTAAATGTTTTCCATATACTCCCACTTTTCTTAGTTTTAGTACTACTGTGTAACAAACTGATTATTTGAGCATTGCCTTTGCCTTGATACGGAAGAAGGAAGAGAAGGTGAGTAAAAAAATAAAAGAAGAAGCAAAATATGGTGAAAAAGAGTGACTTAGTTGTTCTAGATTCACGTCAGAAGAACTCAAAAGAAAGGGAATGAAGTAAAAGAGTCTGAAAAGGCAGAGACTAAGTTAAGTAATCCTCAAGCGCAATTTAGCTTAATTGAAAAACTTTTTCTTCACTCTACCAAGAAAATAATACACACCCTTGAAAGAAAGGCACACACATACAGGAGGAATATAGAAGAAGATCACTAATGTACAATAAGTATGTATATATAAAACACCTTCATGACTACTACTGCTTTCACGACCACCACCACCACCACACGACTTTTCATATCCACACACACCAAGAAAGTATAAAAGACATGAAGATGAAATAATAGAAAGATACCTGTCCATCCCTCCACGCCCATATTTGCTATTTCAAAAGTTAAGAAGTTAGTCTCACTGTGAGTTCATGAACGAAAAGTACATAATGCATTATTTAAGCTAACTTACTAACAACTATTGTACAAAAGATAGATAGATCTACCTAGAGCTATGAAAAGTATCAAAAAAGCTAAAGTATATATTATTATCTTGTAGAATGGAAATTGAATGAAAGCAAAGTAACAAGTAAAGTCCACTGAGGGAAAAACTTGACTAACTTAAGATAACCAGTTTGTTCCCTTTCAGTTTACTTTCATACTGTTACATTCTATTATTACAATATTTTTCATATATAGACCTTCCAACAAAGTCATTACTTGAGTGATACTAAAGTTGTTGTTGTTGGAATTTAGGCAAGCAAGCGTGGGTATGTAACTTGTGGCTAAAAAATTGCTTTAGTATTCATTCGTTCATCCATAATGGTAAGTGTTGTTCCTTGATCAATTTAATGGCACTGGGTTGAATTATTTATACCATTGGACACCTTTCTTGTTACATGAATGGAAACTAATCGATCTCACTTAACAGTTAGAATAGGAAAGAATATCCTAGTGCTTAAATATGTATCTCGGTCTCTTTAATAAAATCATAGAACCATGAATATCACACTCTCTTACTTTATCTAATTGTGTTCTATTGTATATTACTTTATTCCTATAGATTTGTGATGATGATATGATGGGGGTAGTATGTTAGTTGATGTGGCAATTTTATCCAAAAGCCACATGTACAAACAACACATCACAAAGATAAACTACCTGCTTTCACCCTACAAAATTTCACTTTTACTCATTCTATTACTTTATTATTGGACTATTATTGTTGTATTGTAATATTGTACTACTGTTTCTGTTTACTTTGCATGAGTGAATGCTTTCATACTCACTTTGTTGTACCATTAGCTGCAGATATCTTGATTATCTTTTTGGTAGGGTGTTTCTATTATTGTCATTACTTTGTGATATTATTGTCAAAGGAGTAAAATGTTCTCTTATAATATTCAATGCATTTTGAGATTAAATTGAGCTTTCTTTATACTATCCATCCATCTTGTACTATTGGATGACTGTCTTATCAATGTTATAGCACTATATTGGATTTTATACAATTACACTTGGAATTGTTTGAATTGAGAGTTGAGATGTACTTCTGAGGTCGGAAAGGGAAGAACTAGGGTGTACTAGAGGTACGTATTAGGCACTGGATGGTGGTAACAAAGTTTACAAATGTTTGATGAATGTTCACTTTTTCTGCTGATGAAATGAAACGTATTCAAGAGGACTATTGTTTCTTGGACAAATAAAGTGGGGAAGAAGGGTCTCCCTAGTCAGTTAAAATTAGTGTTTACCCCTACCATATATAGTAAAAGTGGTAGTGTTTCATTTATATAAAGGAAGGACAGAGGACAGAGTATAATATTAGACGAATAAGGGTACACTGACTAAAGAAACCGAAACTAGACCAGAAGGGGACAACAAGGGTGAGATGAGAATGGAATTGAGAGAGAGTGAGATAGTTGAAGTACCTTGAAGTCATTGTGACTGTACATAATAGAAACTACTGTTGCTGGTGTTTCTAGAGGATACAACCAAGCTGACTATTTCCAAGAAGACCTAAAAGGCACAGGAACAACCAACGCCAATCAGAATTATTTCAGTATCCCCCGTCCCCTGTAGGGAGTTGTTCATCTAAAGTCCAAACACGTAAGTTTGAGAACAAATCATCACGAAAGTTCTAGTAACAATGGCGAATAGAATCCCTACAGATCATGTGAAAGATGATGAGGGTTACTACTACTTGCTATTCTACTATTTCCATCTCTTTAACTATTTGGCTATAGATAGGCAAACTTTACCCCAATCTATGCAAAAGCTTGGTTGTTGTGATGTGATGCGATTCTAGCTTATAGTGCATTTGTATTATTATTAGTTTGGAGGTGGAAGCAAATGGCATGGCATGAATTGACTCAAATTTACACAAATAAACATTCCTTAACGTTGCCCAGTTCATGCATGATAAGGAGCATTACCCTATATTATTAAATATTAGGGTGCGGGATGGAAGTGAAAGTCGGTGAAAGTAGTTTCATAATAAGGATGCATAAAATTCTTTCCCTTATCTACTCCCTTTACTCTTACTGTACAAAGAAATATCTATTGGAGTGTGCCAAGCCAACAATCTCCTGTATATGACCTAGCAACTGCTACTAACAATAAGGAACCCGTAGTTCAGCTTTGGGAAGAATATTGCACGTGCACATAGACAGAGTGTAAGAGAGGCACATGCACACCCCAACCACTACATCTTATAGTTAGAGGTTGGCATTTTCTTATTCGATCTCTTGTAGAAAAGTAAGTAGAATCTGTTATGTATTATGTCTCAGTCTCCTCATCTCATCCCAAAGGCATACGTATAGATAGAGTCAACAGAGAAGTCACTGTTACAGTAGTTACTGAGAGATGATACAGACAAATACAGACACAACATGAGAGATGGAATGGAGATGTGCACAAGGAGAAAATTATATCAAAGCAAAGAGCATTGCTAAAATGAGAAATACAGAACACGTCTCAAAGTCCCACGAAATCTGTAGGACAGACCGAGACTTTTTCTAAAGTCGGACATTCAACATTATTATCTGTTCTAGAGAATTTTGCCAGAGAGGAAACTGACTTCCCTCACATAGCACATTATTCTCAACTCAAGCAAAGGGACTTTTTCTTCCGTCCCTTGTGTTTGATGTTGACTTTGTATGTAACCAAGGCAGTTAGAGTAGGCGTACCGGGTATCACCAGTCCCTATGATGGTACGAATAAAGTTATATACTGGAGAGTAGTTTCAGTGCAGCCCCACTGCCTACTATTCAATATACCTCGTTATCAGGGATATTATATTTCAAGCGACAGACAGACATTATGGCATTCAGGAGATTTTGTAGAAAGCTAAGCAACATAAGGCTTAGTTAGATGGATACACTATTAGAAACAGGTAGGGAAAGGCAGAGTTCCTTTACTTTGGGGCTAGTCACACACAAACATCTCCCTCTGGACAATATTTGGCAGGGATGGTAGAATTTAATGTAAATGGAAGGACGGGTAAATAAAGTTCAATTTAGTTTATCCTAGACACTTACACGAAGGCAGGCTCAGGACATTCCTTCTCATACGAATACACCATGCAACTGAGATGTCAGCATAATGGTATTCTTGTACAGAGTGTAAACTCCTACATTTAAACAAGAGAGTCACACTTTTGAATACTTTCTCTAACTGTAGATTAATCTTTTGAGATTAGAAATCATTGGACAGTCATCAAAACATGTACTGGATATTTGGATGTGGTTTCAAAGATATTCATTTTTATTGTTGTCGTTAAACACACAAAATCGTAAAAAGAGTCTAACCCACACAACAAAGCCATTAAGCTTAATGCAGAAGTCAATTGTTAAAAATTGCCATCATTATACCACTATTACAGAAATACATTTGGAATAGATGGTGGTCCAAGGTTATAAATGATGATGATAATAAGGATGATGATGATAGTGATCTTTCCTAGATTATTTGGGAACATATGAAATGATGAACCTTGAAAATAGGTTACAAATGGGAATGGTACACAAGAGTTGACACTGGAAATGAGTCAAGAAGATGAGAATCAGAAGAAAAGAGAAAAAAGATCAGCCAATTGAACAAGAAATGACAAGGGACAGACAGTCTTAACAAGTTCTTACTTGAGCCCAGTTAGCTCAAAATAACTATCAAAGACTTATGGGTTGAAGATGGTCATGATGGTTATGGTATCGGGTGAGTGGTACTATTACCCGGGACCGAGACTACTTCTCCTAGACCTAAAGTCTTTCTCTTGTAATATTAAACTGGTAAGTCGACAACCATCATATTGAATTATTTGTCTCACTGACTCTATTTAGGTAGTCCTTGCTACAGGGTGTAATAACCTATGTATTAATATCAACTACTGAGAAGCTAGAATCTATCAAAGAAGTAAGAGAAAGCTTGAAAGAAAGAAAAAAAAAATCCAAAATAAGATGACTTTGACGTGAGGACACTTGCTCCTTGTAGTGGTAACCAGTAAGTAGTAGTATGCATCCTTTCCACATAAAAGATCTGGACCATTGATCAAGATCGTCTTTGGAGAAGAAGAGTCGAATGAGATATAAAATAATACTCGTTGTAAAAAATATAAGAATGTGTCTACTGATATGTATCATAGGTCTGAAATGAGAAGAAAAGAAAGAGAAAGGAAAAGAAGCACTAAAGGAAAAGGGGAAAGATGGAAAGATCCTTGTATAAAATATGGTTTTTTTCTGTTGGATGAAATGTGGTCATGTCAATGTTCAATATATGAGACGAGGGAAAGTAGTTAGGTTGGTTAATGAAGCTCCACAAATCATGTCGTATTCTTCCTAATGTGTCTTTGGGGATTTGAAGAATTAGAATTGCATTTGCAGGTCAATAATACAGGTTGACAGAGGACTAGGGGGTGACATTGGGGGAATGAGACACCGTAAAGACTTAAAGGGTAAAACCATGAGGGTAACGAGTTGACAAATCCCTGAAAAAGTTTATTTTTCTTAAACCTCTCTAGAATCCCACACCAAAGATTGACTAAAAACACTCTCAAGGTCCTTTAGTCATTCAAAAGACTTCACCCTTTACCACCCCCTTTATTAAAAAATTACCAAAGCTATTACATAAATTTGTACTACCCTAATTCTCGTACGATAAGACGCGTCTTATGGAATAAAAATGACCGAAAAATGAACCAAAATAAGAGCACTGC
>JAQGBU010000284.1:0-39023 GCA_034698605.1 Isotoma decorata
CATTTTGATCAGCAGGGTGTGTTTAGGCTAAAATGTCTTGCAGACCCTGCTGGCTTTCGGTCTGCATCAACAGGGTGCGTTTAGACTAAAATGTCTTGCAGACCCTGCTGGCTTTCGGTCAGCGTCAGCAGGGTGTGTTTAGGCTAAAATGTCTTGCAGACCCTGCTGGATTTCGATCAGCATCAGCAGGGTGTGTTCAGGCTAAAATGTCTTGCAGACCCTGCTCGATTTCGGTCTGTATCAACAGGGTGTATTTAGGCTAAAATGTCTTGCAGACCCTGCTGGCTTTCGATCAGCATCAGCAGGGTGTGTTCAGGCTAAAATGTCTTGCAGACCCTGCTGGCTTTCGGTCAGCGTCAACAGGGTGTGTTTAGGCTAAAATGTCTTGCAGACCCTGCTGGCTTTCGGTCTGCATCAACAGGGTGTGTTTAGGCTAAAATGTATTGCAGACCCTGCTGGCTTTCGATCAGCATCAACAGGGTGTGTTTAGGCTAAAATGTCTTGTAGACCCTGCTGACTGTCGGTCTGCATCAACAGGGTGTGTTTAGGCCATAATGCCTTGCAGACCCTGCTGGCTTTCGGTCAGCGTCAGCAGTTTGTGATTCGGCTAAAATACCAGGCAGACACTGCTGGCTGTCGGCCAGCACCAGCACGGTGTGTTCTGACCCTGCAGACCCTGCTGGCCTTCGGCCAGCAAGGTGTACTGGCAAACGTTCAGTGCGCAGGGTGTCCCGCCGCGCCACGACATAGAGGTGGGAAAGTATGGGTTTTACATAGGGGTATGGGTTTCTAACTATTCTTGTAGTCGGTTTGTCATGAATTCTATAAATTTTGATTTGGCAAGCTAGACAACATTATGTAAATTTTTGATGCATTGAAATCTTTGTATGAGGTAAAGATAAACTCGTAAACTTAAAGTAGACTTTAAAAGATAGGAGTCATTAAAGTTATTTTACACATTATCACAATTAGACAGAAGCAAAACGAAGTAGTGGGATTTTTATGTTATAGTAGGTCAGTAAGTGTTTGTTGTAGAGGTGAAAAATTATATCTGAAGGTTTTGGACGGTGTAATCATTATGTTCTAGTCATCATATTGTTCATGTCCAGCATAACTTATCCAATTTTTTATTGATTGTGATAATTGTGAACAATATCGTGAACGATTGTCAACATAAGAATAGATCCGAGTGCTTCGTCAAATTTTTGGTTAGGTATAACGTCACAAAAAGCTTTCTTCCTATGACTATGCAAATATTGACAAGTTTTACATCCTGAATCAGTGCGAAAGTTTTGTCAGTCATCATTTAACACAAACGATACCTTTGTTAAAGTAATTTCAATGTCGCAATTGTATCGAAATGACGGAGTTAATTAATGTAAAAATGTAAAACTCGTCTCTCTACGTCAATGGCAAATACACCTGCCGTTCTTTTTTGTACACCTTGGCAAATGCGAACTAAATCGAACTGTGCAAATCAGTTACAAATTAGTCTATCATGATTTACATTAAAATCTGTTTTTGGAATCTGGAATCGTAACTGCTTTTGACTTATGGGTTTTGCTAACGGGTTTAAACAATTCTAAAACTTTTGCATTCTTTAATCTCTTGATACTCTGATTTAACTACTACCATTAAATTTTCATACGATAAACACTACCTTGCAAACTATCAAAATGCAGCTCAATAACATCTTCATGATTCCCAACCTTATTCTTCTATTTGTTGGAATTTCAAACGGAAAACATAAATGGAAGAATCAGGAATGTGATTTATCTTACTTTAAGGAGTTCGAGTGTCAACGTGATTTGGTAACTGGAGATAAAACTCTGGACTATTTAAGTAGTAAAAGGCCCTACATCTTCAAGCAATCTAAGTCTCATCAGTACTCCCCTCCTGGTATATAGCAAAACCCTCTAGGCGAACTTAATAACTTTTTATTTGATTAATCTAGTTAGATCCATTCTTTTTTGAATTATTTTAAACATAAATTAGGTTGTAATGCCGTTAAATTCTGGTACTTTGGTCGACATGGAACAAGATTTCCTGGAGCAAAGGATATCACAAAGATGCAAACGCTTTTGCCTCAGATTCAAGACGAAATCCTTCAGGGTCTCAAAAGTTGTAAAGGTATTTTAATGCCCCATAATCTTTGGAGAATTCCATTAGGCTCCATGTAGGGGCAGAATGAATTTCTTTTAATTTACTTAAGATTAGTAATCCTAATAATATTGTAAATTGCAACCTTTACATGGTTTCTAGGAAGTTTATGCAAAAAAGATTTAAAGCAAATTAAATCATGGGATACAGATGAAGGTTTGATGAGTTCGACTTCTTCGTATTTGACGAAGCAAGGAGAAAGGGAGCTAAGTTATATTGCAAACCGGTACCAATTGAGATTTCCAAGTATCTTCTCTAAAAATTATGATAATGAAACATATCATGTAAGATTCGAAATCAATAGCAGTAGAAGTTTAAAAAAACATTGTTTTTAGAAATGAAAACACAACTAGTTATCTTTAGTATAGCTAAGGTATAGTATTCATCTAATTACAACTCGTTTTTATATTTTACTCGAAATCGATAGTTCCAATTCACAAAATCTGAAAGAACTGAGCACAGTGCAAAATTTTTTACTCGAGGGATATTCGGTCAAAAAGAAGCATCAAAAGTGTGGTTCCCAGTGCCAAAGAAAGCTGACCCTGTCCTCAAAGTATTCTTAAGTATTTTCATATTTTAATGAATCATTGCTCAAAAAGCGCATATTGTACATCTTAATTTGATTTTTTCCCCAATATTAGTTCTATGATTCTTGTCCCAAGTGGACAAAAGAAGTTGATAAGAATCCCCAAGCTAAAATTGAAGAAGAAACGTTCACCATGTCATTCTTAATGAATTCTACAATTTCAAGAATATCAGCTAGACTCGGCATTGGGAGACAATTGACTTTGGACGAGATTACTATAATGTATACTACTTGCGGCTTCGAAACCGCCTGGAAAAATGGGAAGCTATCGGCTTGGTGTGCCCCCTTTGACTTGGAAGCATTGCAAGTAAACTTAATCATACCTTAAAAATTTAATTGGTTTTGCGACACTTACGAGTCTAATTTTGGGACTAGGTCAGCTTTCATAAGTTTAAAATTTGAAAAGGTAATGGCTTATCGGGAAGATTTGGACTATTACTGGTTAGACGGATATGGCCATGAATCCAATTATGAGCAAGCATGTCCCCCGATTAATGATGTCGTTGAATACTTCAAGTTCGTTATCCTGCTCATTAGCGTATTAGATTAAAATTTCTGTAGTCATTCTTCGTTTCTAATTAAATCTACAGACTCATTAAATTATTACAGAGCTACGACAGACTTAACCAGTGGGACAGTTGACAACCGAAAAGCACAAGCGTACTTCTCCCATTCCGGTGCTACTCTAAAATTACTTGCAAGACTTGGTCTTTTCAATGATTCCGTTCCAATAAGAAGTGACAATTTCCAAGATGTAAAAGACAATTATCAATGGAGAACTAGTATTATTGATTCGATGGCTACGAATATGGCATTTGTTCTATATGAGTAAGTGCTAATTATGATGAATGATATAACTTGAACATCATATGATTCATTTTAGCATTATTGTTTAATCAAAAATAACGTTCGAAGCGATTACCAATTCTCAAATGATACAAATTCATAGATGCCCATTATTGAAAGACGATTCAAGGCACAAGATAGGATTCTTTTTCCAAGAAGTTCCAACTGCCTTGCCAGCCTGTGATGGGCAGTGGTATTGTTCTTTTAATAATTTTCGATCGAAAATGGCTCCGATTGTTGATTCATGTGACCTGACTCGTATATGTACCTAACATTCCATTGTCTAAAAGTCATATTAATATTATCGGATTACTATTGGGAGGTTTTTAATTATCTGTCAAAATGGGACACCCAGTTCCTACCTTAAATTCCTCTTAACTACAAGACAGTTGACTAATATGCAAAATCAATCAATCTAATTAATAGTAATAAAGGATATGCAAAGAATTACTAACCTCATTACGATTTTTATTTTAGCTTTCCGGCTGAAAGCAGAAACAATGTAAGCCCTTGAAAATAAAATATAAATAACGTTTTCATTTGCATACAGTAAAATATGTCACGAGGAGGTTGACCACGGTTATTAATATATGTGCACGTGTTAGAAAGTGCAACAAAGCAAAATCATTTAATATTTTTCGGAAATGCAAATTATAAGTTTGCCTTCTTTCAAAATCACGTAAAACCTCTGACTAAAGTGTACTTCCTAATCCGCCACAAAATACCACAGTCATGTCAAAAGCTCAATTTTACATTATGAAAAAATAGCTTTATTACCGGAAGGAAGATCTATGACAAGTTTAAGTTGAAAATTGCCATGTGAAAATATTAAACGTGAATATATTTTTCTTGTCTTGTTGGAGACAGAAAGTTCCCACAACAATCTCATGTTTTATTAATCATAATCATTTTAATCATGTATAAGCCAACAACACACATCTCCCACTACTCCCACATTAAGAAATTATAGCAAAATCCATTTCAACATAAAGCATTGCATTGCAATCAACATATCCTTTTCTGTACTGTTGAATTTAATGCATCATGTACTAATAAAAACACACCTGAAAAGTTAAAATACTACTACAACTGAACAACTTTTAGCATTTGTAGTCTGTCATTAATGAAACGATAGATCAATTCGACAAAATAGAAGTATAGTTGAATAGTTGATCTGTAAATGTATTTGCTACCAAAAACCTACTTTTAATACTCTCCTGACTTCAAATAACTCATGACACCCCTGATCGATATGCTTTCTAGAACATTTACATTTACAGAAAGTGAGATATACATTTTTTATGCTACTTTGCAAAAGAAATTCGCTTTTTTCAATTCAAGAATTGAACTGATCTGGAAGAAAAAATCAACTAGTTTTATTTCGGGATAATCAGTACCGGTTGGTTTTATTTAGCGGAGTTCGATCTTCTTCCGAAATTATTGTCCTCACCTCTATTTTTTATTATTCAATTTGCTCGAGAATTTTGTTTTGAATTTTTATTTTTTTGAATCACTGCCTTTCTTCCATGGATTGATCATTGATCAATGAGAACAAGTTCAACCCATAATTTTTTCAAGAAAATGAATAGGTGTGAAAGAATTTTCAGTAAATTTGGAATATGATTCTTTGAGACATGGTTACAGACAACTAACATCGTTATTTAAAACACTGGTACACCTTTTTTAGTTTAACAAAGCAGTAAAACAGTAC
Organism: Isotoma decorata; assembly: GCA_034698605.1. NCBI lineage: Eukaryota > Metazoa > Arthropoda > Collembola > Entomobryomorpha > Isotomidae > Isotoma > Isotoma decorata. The sequence goes on from JAQGBU010000284.1 coordinate 5,304, forward strand.
CCCTCGGACAGGCACCTAATTTGCTGTATTACCCCCGTTTAATACAATACACAACCTCTTCAAGCTAACATTTTTTCATCAACCCTAAAACATTTCATCTCACGAATTAAAAAATGTCCGTGTCTTTTAGATTCATCAAAACAATAGGGAATTAAGGGATCGCCGTTTTCAAAACCGTGAAATTGACACAAGGAAACCACTGATTACAGGTGATACGCTTTTCATGTCATCAAATGTCATGTCCATACGTCATATACACGTATACAAAGTTGTCATTCTTGTCATTATATTGAAGCTTGACACCAATAATAATAGTACCATATAACATGTGGAAGGCAAGGGCAGTTCCCTTCTTTAATCATCTTAAGCCACCTAATTAAATTATAAATCTAACCAAGTCAGGGACTCATACTTGTATAATTTTTTTTAGAAAACAAGCCTTACTTACAATTACAATCAAGAAACCAAAGCAATGCAATATCCCTCAAGACAAGAGCCAACTGATGTAAATACATGGGAATTAGATGCATTTCATTGCATGCACTTTTTTATTTTTACAACTACAAGTTGACACATTGTCATCCAAGAAAGGAAGGGAGTTGATGATACTTTTGATATGTCACAGAGATTACAAACTTTAATTCTTCTCTCCTTCTCAAATCTTAAAAATTTGCAGCAGAGAGTTGTTCACAAACAAAAAATTATTTCAGTAAGCGTTTTTTAAACCTCTGTCATTACGAAAATAAATCTAGAGTGAGTTGAAAAACTCTTAAATTAATTGTTTATACGTATAACCATTCTAAAAAATGTATTCCGAACCCTTAGTCCAGTCCCTCGAGGCTTTTTACCACAAATTCTAAAATTCCAACCCTTAAATTTTGACCTTAAAGTTTATACACACAACCTACCAGCATTTTACGATGCACTTCATACTTACACAGTATAAAAATGTAATGCAAGCACTTATCTATTTCAAAAGTCAAATTGTCGTTTTACATTTATTGCATTAGAATTACTATAGTGCATTTAAGGAAAAGCTTAAGCATTCATAGTTTCATTTGTGAATTGTGAGTGAATTGAGTCTTGAGTGTGTGTGAAAATAAGACAATGAATTCTCTCTTGTTAAGGATTACTCCCAGCCTTTCTGTATTCATTTTATGCCTCCTTTAATTTCAATTTACTATGGATTACATACAAACAATGCACTTGGGGTTTGACTTTTGAAACTTTTTAAATCGACTTGATTGAACTTTTTAGCATTTTAAACACCTTTAATCTCTCTCTCTCTGCCTCTCTCTGCCTCTCGTGTATTTTTTCTTTTGACTAAAAACAGCCTAGTTTTACTAGTTATCCTTATAGTGAAGTTTAAGTTGAGAAAGTTTTATTTTAATACTATTTGGCACTAGCCTTTGTACAGTATATGTTATCTCTGTTCATGATGTTTCGTTTTTTACTATAAGGTGTTACTTTATTTCCCGTGTGGTATAAATAATGGTTTTTGTTATGGGGATATCTTTAAGTACGCATAGCGCATTTTACTAGCAAGTTCATAAATTTTTAAAAGTTATTTTGTAAAAAAAGATTGCAGATTTTGAAGCATTGAGGATTTAATAGAAGATTCTATAGGTCATTTGGACATTTTTGAACAGGGGATTAACCAGAAACCGATAAAGTCCTTTAAAAGGCTCAATCAACTAGACACATAATTAATACCATTTTTTAGGATCCTTTCCCCTTTAAAGATCCTTTTCATCATCCAACATCATCCACTCTGTGTCTAAAAAGTATTAAAAATTATTTTACATAATTTCTGAATAACTTTAACCCCTGTATAAAACTCTACATTTAATAGACAAAGGAAGGCATCTTTATCTTGTACTTTGAGGAATATTATGACGCTTACAGGGACTAATCTTAAGAAAACAGATAGAAAAATAAGATTAAGACTGATAGGTTAACCTCTGATCTGATTGAACCACTTAAAGAGATTATATTATAATACCTATACAGATAGTACTTCTCTTTTCATTTGATTTGTGACTTTTCTAGTTAACAATAGAATTCAAAGAAGAATCCATCATGCTGAAAAAAAAACTCTTTTTCTTGCTTCAATTAAACTTCTAAAGGGAATTTAACAATCAACCAAGTGTAACAAATACAAATTCAATATTATTGCCATTTTAAGACTGAAATTGAAATGAAACTCAATCTACCTTGTCTCTACAGATTGTGTGTCGTTTTCTTCTAAAACCAAGAAAGAACTCTAATGATTATATTATGAGTGTGTGGTTAGGTTTTTAGCTTTGATCTGCGGCTCAGAGGCCACTTTAACTTTTATTATATTTTATTCTCTAAAAAGGTAGAAATTATAGTTGATCGCATTATCCTTTTCCATTTGATTGACGATTGTTTGAAGATTTAAATCATGTGGTTTTTTTGACGAAAAATGTAACGCGTATGACTACACTGTCTACACGATTGACTAAAAGTGACGGTGAGGTTTGCTGGTGAAGGCATGATGAATAAAAATTTGTTTTTCGTTTATTTTATAGACTAGAGAATTGCATTTTTTTCAAAACCAATCGTGATTCAAGAATCGAGAGTAAGATACCTAATTGCATTTGATCTATATAACCAAATGCCTTGAATATTTTTACAAAGACATTATTCCTCATGATAAAGGAGGATAGAAACATGATGCATTTTATATCCTTTTCAACTTATTTGTTTGTGTAGCGTAGTCGTGATGCATTTGCAGAATGTAATGCAAATTAACAATCATTTCCAGAGTTTTAAGTTTTTCCTTGATTGAATGAGATTTATTGTTTAGTTTGTAATCACTATAAGTATTTTATCAATGTCCTACTACTGCAGGCTTATATAGGCTTTTGAAGCATTTTATCTTTTATTTTATATTTTTATTCCAACAGTTGAATTTGTCTAAAGCCATCAATTACCAGGCTATTAAATTGAGGTTTGTAAACACCATGACCAAGAGTAATGTAAAAATGTAATACATTTTAGGCTCATAAAACTCATTAGAATCTCTAAGGGAGTCAATTTTTCTATTAGAAAATTAGTTTGTCTAAGGGGCCATGTTTTATTCGAGTCTTGAAGGGATTTCCAGTACATTCTAGCCGTCTGGTTAAAAGCAGAAACCAGACCCAGATAATTCGACACCACCAAAACTTTCGTTTATAATCTTGAATAAACCCAAAATTAAATGACCCCATACCCTGCATTTAAATCTACGCATATTTCAAATTTATATTCCATAAACATTTAAATTTCTCACGATTAAACATCTAAACAAATTTCTCAAACCTTTATGTTTTTAAGCTAATTGTAATTTTGTTTACGTTTTAAATTAAAATTACGAATTGAGAATTGTTTAATAATGCGAATCACACGAAAACATTTATAAAAGGGATGTGATACACATCGTAAGCTGAATAATGCGGAAGAATGCATGCGTTGATCTCTTTTACGATTACTTTTACAAGTAAAACATAAATTTTATAAACTTTCGATTCAATCTCTTAACATTTTAACTGTGGTATTAATACAAGATTGCAACGCTTGTGTGGCACTTCTGCAGCGGGTCTTATACACGAGATTTTAGCTTATGCATGCGTGATGAATACTTATCATAGCGTGTAATTCTAGTAGATGTAAACATGAACTTAGAACCATAAGCCATTTAAACAAAAACAATGGTAAGCTAACTTCTTCACCATTTAACTCTTAGTCGTCTTTAGCTCTTAAAGAATAATATATGTACTTGACTTTAATTAGAACCTAGTATAAATATTATTTTTCAAACTAATTAGTTAAGGCTTTGCACTTTTTAAAAAACAAATATTATTTCATAGTAAATAGGAATTTTTATAAAAAGTATTAAAAATCTAAAAATAAGAAATGAAAATTTATCGACGTATGATGATAAGCATAAGTGCTGAATTTAATTATACTTTGTAAAAGCAACTTTGTTTACTTTAAAAAGAAAACTAAAACTTAAACAATAAAATTACTTTATCCTTTTTAACTCGCCGCTACAGATTGTAAATTATGATACTAAGGGATATTTTATTGGTTTTAATTACTTGATAATGTTATCAAGATAGAGAGACCACAAAAGATGTGAGCGGAGTGTGAGTTTTGTATGGGTCATTGTGTTTTATGGTTATACAGGTGTGGTAATTGGGTAGACGTTGTGTGGATAAGGGTTTTATAATGCCCGACTCGGATTATCAAGCAGATGGTATGACGTCAAATCACAACAATATAAGTCTTAACTTTTAAACGGATTTTTCATTTTTCAGGTGTAGCTGTAGTGAAGATTTTGGAACAGGCTTGGACAAAGCTTAACTTATTAGTCTGCTGATCTGCTATTTTGATGACAGAAAATATATATTAGGCAACAAATCTAAATACTTTTAAAAATATAAAATACGACATTCAATAAGCACGTTGGTTGTATTTCCTTATGCTTTTACACAAACCATAAAAAAGTAACACATACATTTTACTACTACTTTTGGTCTTTAACTCTTTATAACCCTTGGAAGTATTTTTTGCCAAAAAAAAGTGCAAAAAGTAGCTTCTTCTTTTTGGCACGAGTTAAGTTTGAGCACAAGACAAGCTTACTGCTCCCTTGTCTTATTATTATTATTATTGCGTTATTTGCAACTTCATGAAGTGTATCAAACTGAGAATAAAAGTTAACCTAGTTCTGCCAATAAACATTATTATTATATTATACTTTGCTATTGTATTATGATGACTAAAGGTCTAACTCTATCTTATTACAGTCCTTCATAATATAAAATATTTATGCCATGTTCATTTAACTATGTTGGCTTATCTACGGCGACACATAAATGATAAGAATAAGGGTGACGCTATTGTTTTTCTACTTTTTGCGTTTTTAGTTTACACATAATATTTTAAGGTTAACTAAATTCACTGTTCCTTCCAGAAGCCTGAGTATTTACTACTGAATTAGAACAACATGGGGGATAGTTTTTCAAAGCTTTAAATCAAATGCATGACGAGGATGGGAAGTTGTACGATGCGATGGGAAGGAGGGTTCTATTTAAGTAATTACGGCCCGTCTGAAACTTCTTGTAATGATGATGAAGCTCAATCGAAAAAAACCTGAATTTTGTCAAACCACCTTGTTAGCAAACTCATAAATGGTAAAAAAACACAAAAGCACTTAAAATACTCAGTGCAAAATCCAATCTTAAAAAAGTTTTAAAAAATCTTAAAACCATCTCGGATTTTGTGTCCTCTTTACTCTAAAGCATTAATTCTCATCATCTCATCATAATTATTTTATTTAGTACGACCTAACAAGGCAACAACTAACAATCTTCCTCCTTATCATTATTATCAAGTATATAGTAGGTAATAGTAATGTGCAACAAGTACACACAACAAATAAACTCATATTATATGCAACAGCAACATTCAGAAAGCTTTTTTATTAGATTTCGTTGCAATTTTTTTACAATTGCTACAACCCTATGCATTGCACTATTTGACTTGACATGACAAGTTACAAGTGTATAACAAAACAAGTATGATATTCCTTTGAGATTTTTTAAGCTCTAGAGAACAAAGCTGGGATCGCATGAAGACTTTGATGATCATGGCACCCACCCTCTTATAATTTTTGCCCTATTACTTGTGTGGACTCCACTATGCATCGGCTTTTCGGTTCATCTTTATACTACTACTGACTCACTGACTTCTAGTTCTAACTGACTAGATAGGATTTAGTCTGTTCTTTATGAAATTGCAAAGTAATTTGATAGAGCTTTGAATGCACGATACAATGCTTTAAATTCTATTTTGTAAGAAAACTCTAAACCTTGCAACTAATTGCTGAAGCAGTATTAGTAGTAGCAGATTGTAAATCCTACTTTTAATAGTTTCTTAACTTTAAAAAAGTAAATAAATAAACAAGGTTTGTAATTGCAATTGCATCCAACCTTATTCTAAAAGGCTTTTGACTCCTCTTCATATTGGAAAAAGGGTAAAAAGAAAACCTTGGGTTTGATTTTTTTTCTACATCTTCATAAAGGTGCTCTTTGTTACTTGCCCCTTAACTTTAATGCATAGTAAAATGTTTTTATTTTTTAAAAGCTTCACTTGTTCTCTTCAATGTGTCTCTCTTTCTCTCTCCCACTCACTTGATGATATGTCATTATTCTTAAAAAGAGTTTCTTCTCTAATAGTGTTGTTCACTACGCTTGGGAGAATTAACCTATATCACGAGGAAACAATGTAAACTTAAAGGTACGCAAAAGTACGAGTAATTCTAGTTGATGACTGTGATGAACATGAGACTTCAAAGAAGAAGAAAGCCCTTTGAATAATATATTGCATGCATGCTAACTAAAATAATCATAGGCTGCCTTAACTTTAATAATTGTAATGAGTGAGGCTGAGGCATTTTTAATAAAATTTTGTTTATATTTCTTGTAAATAACATTTGAAACTTTGTGTTTCTAGGTTTCTATTCCCCCTCACATATTTCTTTCTTTCTGAAAGAGTAAATAGGAACAACAAAAACCTTAAAATTTCATTTCAAGTTGCAACAAAGACCGTGCTAAGGAAAACCATTAAAATCAGGGCCCATCGGGCCCAATAGACTCCAGAAACCCTTATATAGGACTCCTTAAGGGTCATTTTCAAAAGAGATTATATCGACTTTAAGTTTATTAAACAATATAGAAAAGGTTCATACAAGTAAACTTGACTATAGGTAAATTTTAGTCTTGTACGTACCACGAAGGTACAACCACCAAGGCAATATACAACTATTTAATTCTCTTCTATCTAAATTACAATTTTACTTTAAATTAACATTATGCCAATGATAATTTCCATCCTGATCATCCTCATGGGATCTTCTCATAATAACTTAAGGAACACATTTACTTTCAAAAAGAGAGATAAGATATATGCCTGAGATAGGTGATTTGAGTGAAGATTGCAGAAATATGTATCAAGAAAGGGTTCTCAGGTATAAGAAACCAATTCACCATCATAACAATCATTCTAAGGTGAACGTGAGGGTTGCATTTTATGACGATTTAGGTGAGAGAGAGAGGAAAGGGTTCTTCCATTGCATTTTCCCTTTGAACTATATTTCATGTATATTTGTATATATTGCACTTTTAGTATTAGAGATTGTTGTACTAGTAGTAGTAGTAAGTGTTGTATTATTTATTCTGTAGGACTTTAAATGTTATTAACATTAGAGTTATTGGTAACTCAATAACGAAGGTAGTTCTATCTACAACTACTAACTAACTACAGCCTTATAATATAGGTTTAATAACCAAGCTAATTTACTTATATAGGTTCTGTTGTAGCTTTCCTAGTAAATAACGTCCTTACTTTGAGTCTTTGTTCATTTTGGCTTCAGTCACCGGCCAAGTGTCATCGTGTAAGAGTCATTTTGTGAGTTACTAACTAAACCAGAGTTAAGTTGAATTTTTAGATTGTTTTAAGAAAACTTATACGGAGAAAATATGGAAAAGAGCGAGAAAATGGATCATTGTGATACTGACTCAATCACCACTGTGAATGTTAAGGAATTCGCCCACACTTTGGACTACCAGGAAGCCCCACCGGTAGGTTTCGGTTTTTTAAATTTTTTATTTAGTTTTGGCTAAGTCATTTTGTGTTACTTTCTGTCATTGCTACTGTTTGCATGAGTCTTTTTATAAAACGAGATTTAAGTTTAATTTGCGTTGACTTGAAAATACCATTCACTCTTAAGCAAAGAAATCGGATGAGATTCATTGCATCTTTCTGGGTTACTGGAGCAGTTTATAATACTGCAATGATAATGCATAACAGCGCTTACAAATTATGAAGGTGAATTTATCAAAGTGCAGTTGTAGGTGGACAAAATATATTTCTTACGTTTAGCGGTAAACGTGTTTATGACAAACACTCATAAAAATTTTGTCCAGTTTACTCTGGTCTGCATCGTTAAGGCAGTTATTATGACATCCCGTAATATCCATTGGACTAGTTAGGCTTGCAAAATGATTTGATTCCATTTAAAAGTAGGACTCGTTGTTGATTTGAAAATCAACATTATTACATCGCCAATTACTTCTATTCTATATTTTTTCCTTGAGAGAAGCCAACAAAGTAAAAATCAGGTATTTGCAATAAAAATAGCTCCCTTTGTACAAACTTGATTAACAAGGGTTGCGTTGGGCTTGTTCTAAGTTTTGCAACAAACTTTAGTACAACTTATGTTGTAAATCCATCAGTTGTGAGTAGGGAATTTGTTTAAGGTATACAATTAATGCTTGAATGCTTACTCTAAGTTTTTAGAGTTGGGATTATTTTATTTTGCTTCCTTGTGAGTTCTTTTTGATTACGAAACATCGTTAAAAGTCTTTGTTCATTTCGTTAAAAATGGTTTTCATAAAGAGGTTTGCTGGATTGAGCTTGTAAACATTTTATTAGCTGTAGCCTTCAGAGGGCAAAAAAACGTCCGAAAGTGGGAATACGATTATCTCTGATATTTATAAAAGCTAATTTTTATCTTATTCTTGCCTACCCTCTATAGCTTGGTTATTATTTAGTCATAAAAGCCAAGTTTAAAGCAAACCATATAGGGCAAAGTAGGAACTTAGCATACTTTTACAAAAACCTACCAGGAATAACTCTTAAGACGACCCTTACGTTTTAAATATGGTTCATTAAAATTTTCCAGAGACCCAAACTTACAATAACAATAGGATAGCTGTAAATTGTTCAAAATGAAAATTCCAGAAAGACCCATTTTGTAAAGTACCTAAAATCTTACGGAATTATTACATGACAGGGGTCCTACACCTGGTCAAAATTCCAATTGTCATAAGTCCTTTCAGGTAAATATCCCAGCAGGTACCCGGAAGCAAACCGTTATACTGTGACCCTTTCAGTACTTTGGAATGGCACAAAGTTGAGTATCCAGATCTGAAATGAAACTAGGTTGATATGCATTTCCTTCCGTGACCATTAAATACGTTCTATTAGCTAAGCCAACTAAAATAAGATAAACCAATACCAATATAACATATTATATGCCGGTACACGAAGGTATATTCTAGTTTTTATTAAGTAGACATAAATGGATGACCAGAAAATATCAACAAGCTTATTACACTAGTTACATATTTCAACTAATACTTCTCATTTAGGAATAATGTTAGTTAGGGGTTTGAGTTGTAATGGTGGATCTGTTTATGCACATAAAATTAGAAATTCGCAAAGACAGCTCTATACCTTCATGAACCTACTTACCTGGCCTAATAAACTCTTACTCTACCTGTGAAAAATAGTATAGCGTGCTTGTTAAATTTAATAGAATATTCAAATCGAACAACTTTTCCTTTCTATTATATTTTTATATATATAGTTCACCACAACAACAAACATTTTCCTTTGTAACTTACATTTTTAGCTGTTAAATCTTTGACAAACTTATTGTCAAGTTTGCTACTTTGTAATAATAAAGGACATGAATATATTATTATTAGCTGGAAACAATGAGTTTTGATTATTATTATTTATGACGGAAGATGGGACACGTTTTTAGAAGTGTTTTTAATTTCTTTGAAATTAGGGTGCAAAAATAAGCATTTTACATGAGTGTATTTCATCTTTTTCGATTCACTTAAGTCAAAGGGAAATCAGCCAAAGTTCAGTATTTGAAAAAAATTTAAATTACCATGACTTTTTAGAACATTTCCGTATTCCCTGTTTTTTTGTTAAAACGACCACCAAAACTTTCCTAAATCTTCTCAAACTACTAGACTTTTCTGAAAATACGCAAAAACTCATTGGACCTCAATTTTTAGATAAAAACGTCCAATATTTCTTTCACTTTCAATATTTTTAAGCTCCCTAGGAGGCAAATTGAAGAGTAGAGAGCATCCAATAGCTTGGCGAGTGTATGTGTGCATAAAGATTTAATTTGATCTGTCATATCATGAAAGCTTTATAAGACAAGCAAGCATTTCATTCTTTTCAATCCATTCCTCTTCACATTAATCGCTTTCAAATAAATTACAAAGAAATCTTTTAAAATTTTAAGCAAATATATATTGTTATCATTGTTAGAAATCATCAAAATTAAATTTTTAAATTGTAAAATCTTTAATGTCAGAGAAGTAAAGTGTCAATGCTAATTTACTTGATACTACCATATAGTGTCGTGTCATCCTCATCCATAATGTCACGCTTAGAAAACTCAACTTAGGTACTTTTCCATCATTAAAAGCTAAATACCTAATACTACTTTTTGCATTGAAAATAAATTGCAAATTTAAAAGCATCATTCCAAATCCTGTATGAAATTTTATGAAAATGTAATTCCATGCCCAAACACAGTAGTTTCTGCCAAACTCAGATTTATAATTATAATAATACTTTAAGGTGCAAACTTCTTTTATTCTAAAAACTCTTTTGTAATTATTAGAAAAGGAATAATAGCCGACTTTGCATTACATACCTATAAACTGTGATTGATTACTGATTATGATTACACCTTCAAAAAACACTTTAAAGACTTATAATAAATCTCGTGCGTACATTTTCTGGGTGAAACCTTTCCATTTAACTTGGATATTTGGCACTCATGTGCAATTCATCTACATGGTATAAAAATAATTCTTATTGAATCTTCAAAAACCTATACACACCCAACTCCAAATCACACTACATCTTAGCTATTATACTTTAAGCATTTTTACCAAAAACGCAGCACGCGGTGCATATATAAACCTCTGTTAAATTATAAAAAAAACCTCATCATCCGTTCTCGTCATTCCCTTAAATCTTCATGTTTCATCATTGACTCAAATCTTTTTAAATGAATCTACTTCACTTTCATTTTTTCACATTTATATTATAATCCACACTGCATCAAACCTCAACCCACCACCACCATCAAACACACCATAGGATATTATTTGAATAGCTTACAAAATATTAAAAAGAAAAGGGATGATAATTAAGATGAGATGAAAAGTGGTGATATGTTTGCTTAAAAGCTTTAATAATATCTTTTCATCGTATTTAATTAAAGAGCAAAAACTCTAAAGTATTCATCATTGTTGCAAGCACCACGTGAGCTGATGAGTGTATTGATAAGCTTTTTATTTTCCTTTTTAAAATTAGGAGAGGAAAGAAAAAGGTCCAACTTTTACTAAAAAGGTTTTATTTTTATTTTCATATCAGTCTTTAGTCATTGTTTTTGATGATTCTGCACACATCTTAATTATTTATTAAAGCAGGATGCTGGAAAAAAGGTAGAAAATTTACCTGTATTTTATTCACCACCTTCCTCTGAAAAGGCCCATCAAATGTCTGTAAGAAAAATAAGAATTGCGAAATACACCTAAAATAACAAGTTTAATTGCTCTCTTTGTACTTAACCCGGATAGGTTTAAGTTGTACAAAAACAAATTCATTTTTTAGTAAGTTAAGTCAAAATTCATTTTATTATTGACTTAAAATAGAAAACACATAACATAACATAAAAGCTCTTAGAATATAATTCAGTCAATTTTGTTGTAATACAGATTTGTACAAATTTGGATATTTCTGCTTGAAGAGTTTCACTCATTCACACACGCCCAATTCACCACAGCCTGCTTGGTGGTACAAAATATATTCTTTTAATGGATAGATTTCATGCTGTAGTTATTGGTTAAAATTAAAATATAAAGAAAAATTCACTCTTATTTTTTTTCTATTTCATTTTACTTTTACATATCTTTATTATTGATATCTTCTACGAATTTTTTCTTACATTGCCAAGAAATCGTATCCACAAAGAAATTTTAATTTTAATTGGATTTCTTATGAATTTATAAACAAAAAATTGCTGAAACATTGTTCTCTCTGTCTGTTTAAGTTCTTTAGAATTGGATTATTATCAGTTATCTTAGGGATAACAAATTGCAAGTTACAACCAATAATAGTACAAGTATTGTTATTATCTGCCTATCCATTATTTTCTACTACTACTATTAAATACCCTTACAAGTAATAGTATTGAGTATCGAGATCATTTGGGTGCTTAAATAACTTTAGGTGTAATGTATTATAACTTACAAGAATAGATATTAAAGCAAAACATTTAAAAATGTAATGCGATACAATTTTTTAAAAAACAAAAAGGTATAAAATATCTTCCACATTTTACTTTCATTTTATAACTGAACCATAGCCGTATATAATGAGAATGAGAATCAACTCTTAATACACAAGGATTCCTTTAAAATAAAACTGAAGTATTTATCTTGTGGACTGACTTTTAAAAATTTACATCCTTAGGGATCAAAGTCGGTCATAACTGTGGTTTTTTCTTCGTTTTTACCTCATTCCCTTTACTTTTTTCATAAAATAATTTCAATTTACTCTTAAATCAACTGCTACATAGACTACAGAACAGCTACTAAATTTTTATTTAAAATTTCACTAATTTTATTTTATTACTGAGCGTGACTTTCAAAAAAAGTTGCAGCTATAAAAATAATTTTTTCACTCCAGATTTACAAGGTGCAGTCTCAACTCTCATGTATTTAAGCCGTTAGCACTGCATTTATAAATTTAAATCTCTTCCTTAGCTGCAGAGCTTTATTGCACTGTTATCCCTATTGTCGTGATCAGTAGGACAAGAAAAAATCTTAAAATTTGTTGTAACCGCAAAGAACCAGTAAAAACCAGTAAATTAGTATTAAGTTTGATTAGTCGGCACATACCTTCTATTTATATATTAAAAAGGTATCAAGTAGATACAAAACCAGCCGATTTCATCGGGAAATAATTTACCTTTATTAGCTAGACTGACCACAGATTTTTTTCATTAAGGAAATCATTTTTATTTTTAAATTTTAAATGGACGGAACTCATTTTTTCATCTTAAAACGCACAAGCCATTCCACCTAAACTTAGGCATAAAAACAGTCTAAAAAACAAGAGCATTTTTTCCAATTTTCTAACCCATTGCACTCTCATAGTCTCAACTCCAATTTTCAATTTAGTTTTTCAACTTATACTAATAAGATATACATTACAAGCTCGTTTTAATGCACTTCCTCAAAGAGTTTACAGTTTACTTGGCAATAAATACGAAAGCTCAACTCATTCTTAAAATCTCAAATTGAAACTCTGACATGGGAGTCATTCCATGTAAATGCACACCTATTAAAGCAAATTTTGTTGTGTACTTTGAATAGTGTAAAATAAATCTCAAAAACTTTCTTAAGGATGATCATCATCAACGCTTACAGTTTTCCGTTGTGCTATTTACTTTTGAGTTAAAAATCTCTCTTTATGTCATAGTCAATATATTACAATATCTATATATGATGATAATACAAATGATAACTAAAGGGTTGTTGTGGTTGTAGTAGTAGTGTAATATTCAGTGATACCGTGGAATACTGTTTTTTATGCAATCTTTTCCTTTGGTAAATATTATTTTATTATTACATAATAATGTAAAAGGCCTAATGATGCATGATGTGCATGCTTTTATGCATCTTATTGCAGGTCGGTCAACGAACCAAGATGGTTATTTGATTAGCCTAAAAAGAAAATATATATTTAAAATATGATAATAATAATGGAAGAAGGAGATGATGCACTTCGTGATATTTTGATTAACACGGCTTTTAAATTGTTATTTTTTGGACATGATCTGCTCTATCTTGGAGTAGGGATAATTTAGTAATGTTGAAGTTTCACATGTTCTTCCCAATACTGTGGGTGGCTATGAAGGGGATAAAGCGTTTTTAAAAAACTTTTTTTGGATGATATTGACAAGGAAGTTAGTTGTAGGCTTTTTTATGGGTATATTGTTCCTAAGAAATCTAGACAGAAGTGCATAATATTCTATTGGTACACCATCGTTTTGAAATCTTCTCTAGCATTTCATTTCAGACAAATAAAATAGATTTGTGTTATTTTAGCAGTCAAATCTCATTTAATTAGTTGCTTGGTTTAGGCAGCTGCGACAGATTGATTGGGTGACTATTTCTAAATAAATAATACAAAAAATACATGTATATAATGTTCGATGTCATTAATGAAGAAATTAAATATGTAGGATTCAAATTCAATGTAATCAAACACTCCATTAAAATCTTTTTATGTGAGAATATAAAAATAAGAACTTACACCACGAAAGTACAATTATGAGACAATAGGTTATTAAAAAACGAAGTCCATAATTTTTTTCATAATTTAAATGCTATAACAAGTTTCATATTTTGTTTCTAATCAATTGATTCTATTTCTTTTTGGATTGCCTTTGGTTTAGCGTTTTTCCAAAACGAGTCATTGGAATTTTATAGAATTGGCTTCTTAAATACATTTATTACCGGATAAATCATTATTGGGCTGAGGATTTATTGCTAGAATAACCTTGAGTAATGAACTAACTTCGTTTCTTTGAGTTCTGTAATGTTCCATACTGAACTGGAAAATCTTCTTGAATATTTGCGAAGTTGACTCAGTTCAAACTTTTACCGTTTTTTATTGCAAAGATTTTGTATCCAGATACGATAGAAATTTTAACAGTTCGACATGCCAATTTAAAACGTAGTCAATGCAAACAAAGCTCATTTTCTTTACTCGTTTCAATTATAACATCAAAAGGTTGATTGATTCAACTAATAATATATTCTACCTTGGCTTTTATTATTAGCTAAATCAAGATCAACCCCATTCATCATACATATTACAATATATTTATTAATCTCGTTATAACACAAAGAAAACTTTACATACGATCTTTTCCTTTTGATTGAAGTAGAATAAACGTATAGAAAACTTAATTGAATTAAATATCTTGATAAGTGTTCTATACTACCAACTTGAGATTTAATCTTGAACTCTGATAACTTCCGTGTAAACATAATATTTTGTTTATATACGAGGACGTTTTTTGCTCTCTAGCCTTACTAAAATACAGCCTATTATCATCATTGAAGTAACTTTCGTAATGAATGTACTCTATCGTTTTTACCTTGCTATGAAAAACTAAACAATAATGCCATAAATGCTATCAAGCTAATAATCAATCTTAGTACAATGCGTAACTTAAAAATACATTTTTTTATCGAAATATTGCATTTTGCATAATAATGTCATGCTCCAGTCGCATATTCCAGTCACAAACAACTTAAATGGAAAACTTTTTACTTGGAACCTGCCTCATTATAAATTTTAACGTATTGAACAACCATTATAAAATATATTACCTTGATGAAATTAATTATATGCTAACTCATACTGCAAATCGACAATGACAGAATAATAATTCAAGTGACACACGGCCAAATATAATTCCCTTATATAAACCACATCAAAACTAAATCCAATTATCCCATGAATTATTTACAGGCATATCGAAATGTCAAGACTTCCACAACCGTCCAAGTTACCAAGATTGTTGCAGTGGCAGCTGTTGTGATAGCAGCAATGCTTTCAACCGCTTTAGTATTTTCAGCCTGGGTGACCTCCACCTCATGTCAACAAAACCAGCAGTCACTCCCACCGGTAAGTTCTTCTAAAATTTTAAAAACAATTACCCCATTCCTTTTTTTTATCCTTAGCCTCACTAACTATTCATCATTATTACTTCTATTACTACAAGTCTTATTATTGCAATTTCGATTATTACTCCTAATTGCAACTTATTACAAGCTATAAAAAACTATTTACTCATCCTCCTCATTAGCTTATAAAACATTTCAATGCCTGACGGACAGCGTAAGGCGACCAAGTATTATTCTTGCCTTCTAAATACCAAGCTAATTCGCAATAATTGGCTAATTCCCAACCTATTCTTAAACTACTTTCATCACTCAGCCTTATAGATTAAGCAAAATCATTGGGAAAACCTTACATTTAAGTTTTTTTTAACGACAAACATCTTTTTTTACAGTCCACTAGAACTAAAAATATATTTACTACTTCTAGTTCTACTATTACTAAATAAGAAGTTCCCATATTAAATCTGATTAATGTAATTTTTCTCTTCATACAAGTTGGTGGTGCAAGTACAAAACAAGAAGAGTAAATTAGTAAAAAATAAAACTCCTTATTTCTTTCTGTCCCTCTTGGGAATTGCATCCTGTTCTTAACTTTTAACAAAGCAAATAAAGGCTCATTTCTATTATAGATGCACCTTCACAACAATAATAATGATAAAATAATAACATAACAATTACCTTTTTACTTGCATGTATGCACCCTTACAATTTTTTTTAGCCCTGTTTCTTATTTTTTGCATGTTCTGTTTGTATTATGTGTTGGCTTATTTTCTTAGTGTGCTTTTTTTTATCATTGCACTCTTATGGTAATCCACCACTACTACTATATTTATTATACTGCGGTAAATAACATACAAGAGCATGTATAATATAATAGCAATGATGATTCTTTCTTTTCTTTTGGCATATTGAGCAAATTACACACCTTTGTAATGATATTATAATCCCTTAGGGTGAGGAATAACAAGGAAGTCATAATTTTTATGTATGGAGCATTTAGATGACATTAATTATTCTTGTTAAGAAATAATGTGACATTTTTGGTTTAAGTAAATTCTAAGATTAAAGTAGGTTTATGAATTAGAATACCAGGGGGGATGTTAATATTAATCTGCGATTGTTTCAATTTTATAATATTAACAATTAAATAGATTGTCTAGTTTCAAGGACGTTTTAAATACTCCTTAATTATCCCGAAAACTTCATTTTATTCGTTAAAGGTTCAAAGAATCAAAATCTGTCACAAAATTTCTCATCAATCATTTAAAAAGTTTTATTGGCATTGCATTTAATAAAGTGTGCTTTGTTTGAAGATTGACTCCTTGAAAAATTTTACTTATTGTTCTTTTATACTGTCACCGTTAAGTATAAATAAGTTTTTTAAGTATATGGAAGGCTCTTTCCTTTTTATAAGCATGTGAAGATGCTCCAGGTATTAATGCAAGAAGTAATAAAGAAAAAGTCATGCATGCATTTCTATTAAATGGTTGCGAAAGCTAAATAACTTTATTTAATGTCCCGCAGTAGTAGGATGATAATAATAAGAAAGAAATTTAAATTGAATGAACTTGCAAATTGCATTCAAGAAGATTTCTAATCTAAAGGGATGTACTTGATGATAATAGTAAAGTTAATTATGTTTAAGTGAAATTTCTTTTGTTTTTGTGCACACAACAGTTTGAAGCTTTACTGCAACCGGAGCACCTGAAGAGTATTTTGGCCTTCGGGAGCAGTGCCTCCGCCCCCGCAGCCTCTGGTGACCTGGAATCTGCTGAAAGTAAATTAGAAAACGCTTCCAATAAGCTCAACAATAACAAAAGCAACAACAAAGAGTCTGACTCTTCTGAAGAGGATTCTAATAGTGGAGAGGATGAGGCTGTCACTATGCTCAAACTTCCATTGGAACTTAGTCTTCAGGAAGTAAGTCATTTTATAATCTATCATTTTTATAATTCATCTCATCAGTCTTATTTTGAATGATCTATTTCAAAAACTCGATACTTCGCATTGCAATAACTAGCATAATCATCATCATTATCTTTAAGGCAGTCATCTCCATTATGTCTCTGAAAGTTAGGAGCATTTTTATGACAGACTGCAGTTGCCTACGCTTAACATACATTTTGGAAAATTACATTTTTTCATATATATGCAATAGCATACATCCGTTCACAAAGCGCATTTGCACGCATAAAAAACTCATCATGTACATGCCTAAACTAAAATCAAACATGCCTAATCCTTTGTACTAGTTTCCACAAGTAGAAATTATTTTATTCCACCCACACTGTAAAGTCACTCTGGGTCGGCTATACAAAGTATCAAAGACCTAATCCAATTCTAAAATTCAAATAAGCAATCAAAGATAAAAATAGGAAGTACAGCTGACCCAGTAAATAAGCAAATTAGTCGATTTGTCACACATCCATTTGAAAAAGCAGTTTTAATCTCACGGTTCATTACAAAGTTCAGTCAGTAGGTCGATTGACTAGTAATCTCAAATTTCTCAAATCTAAATTGCAGTTGAAGAGTGAACTCTGAATAAGAAAACTAATTATACATTTTCTTAACACAAAAGTACAATGTATTATTATTGCAGAGAATTGCATTAATAATTAATAATATAACCATATTTTTCATTGCGTTTAACTCCCATCATCATCATCGTCATCATCACCGACGCTAAATTCACAATCATGAGATCAGTCAAATTTAAAATTGCAACACAATTGTAATCAAATAATGAAACTGAGACAGGAGAATATGCCACAGCTACCGAGTCAAATAATTTGAAATCATACAAAGCATTTTATGTATCCTTCTATATTTCCAAACGGATAAAAATATTATGTTTAAATATTCATTAGCAATTTTTCACACAGGATCAAAAAAACCTTTTGCAAATGGTTCAGTTAGCTATATAATAGTTTTTCATATAAAAGCTTCTTCCAAATTTTATTTATTTCTTGAAGTAGGCAATACCTCTCATAATCTTAATTATTAAAAGTAACAATTCTCTGCAAATAGAAATATTACACGGATACACGACTTGCTTATACTTCTCACATATAATATTATTATTGTTATAAGCCTTATATTATATGAACTTTTAACTACACACGAGCATTTCTTTTTTAACCAACTCTCCTAAATGAAAATGCACTTTCAAATTCAATACGATTAGTTAGTCAGAAGGATATTAGTATCATGAAGGATATGATGAATGATAATGGATAAGAATAAGAGGGTCGTGTTCCTACTTAAAGTGACATTATTATTCTGTGTATTATTATTATTACAACTTTTAAAAGAAGTATGACTTTGAGGCTTCAAGTGAAAAATTAGAAATGCTTTGAAGAAGAATATCCCATTTTATTATTAACACTCTCAATCATCAATCCCCATCGTAATGAAATAATCACGCAAGGATGGTGAAATCACTATTTAGATTTTTAAACAATCCCATTCCCATCCTATTTCTTGAAAGTTCCATTTTATTCGTTTTACTCACACACTGATCCTTTACCTTGGTTAGATTAGCATAATTCTTTTTAAGTTTATAATGTTGGAATTTAGCATTTAGAAAAACTTTTTATGACTTTTTGGTTTAATGATAAGCACGAAAAAGGGACATGTATTACCAATTACAAGTGATGTAGTCCTTTCTATTTTTCAGTACAAGCTATAAATTAGTATTCATATATGGTTGCGTTGGGATAATCCCTAGAGATTTCGCGAGCCCTATATAAAAACAATTATGGAAAAAACAATTTGTTTTTGTTTAAGTATCATTGACCACTGCAACTTACAACGATGAATATTTGAAATAACTTACAAATTTCTATTCCAATCCAACTCAGAGCCCAATTTGATCTGGTTTTTATTTCTAAAATGTCCCTAGTCTCTCGATTTGCATCGTAACATGCAAATTTCTAATTTTCATGGATTACCAAAGTATAAGATTACAGATTATAGATTTTGCACGATCCTTATAATATCTCTTAGAATGGGCAAAAACATCTTAACTTTTTTTAAACTCTAAGTTGATCAATACAGCAGCTAAAGTTAAACAGAGATTGAAGTCTTTCAAGCATAAGCATTTAAAATCGTGTTTCCACAGATTAAATAAAATACGATGAGCTAACACGTGTAAGCACTTTCTATATCTGTAAAAGAAACATTGTTATTCAATTTTGACAAGAATGATGATGAGGGTGTCGATTTGCATTTATATTATTATTGTCATTACAACATACTTTCATGATGATAATGATGATGGTAATGTGTGTGCCTTGCCGGTGGCTTAAATTGCACAAAAAAATCGCAATCACTTTTACTCTTATAGTTACTTGTGTGCATAATAAATAATAATAATGTATATTATAATCTTACCTCAACCTCAAACCAGTAGTGGTAATAAACCTAGTTTTTGTACTCTTCAAAATGGAAGGACAATGGATTTCAGAATGTAGAATGTCTTGCAAAACAACTTTAGTTCCATATTATGCTAATCATCATAATCTCAGCATTAATCCTGTTTTAGTGTTTTTATACCACTTAAAATAGTATGCATATATGTGACTCGATTTCTTAAGTGATCGTTGAATATTTATACCAAAAATTGGAAACTATCATCAATTACTAACATAAATTTTGATGCTTTTGTCTCCAGCATATGTTCGAAAGAAACCACAGATCTCACATGAACTGCGTAATTGAGAAGAAGAAGGCTGAAGAGATTGTGGATGAGCAATCAAAACCACTTCCCCAATTATTGGGCATCAACATGACCACAGACCCACGATACCTTCACTTTACAGGTGAAAAAATGGCTATCTCATGTGACAGTGGAAATGATCACCGACAAGCACCACAAGCCATTCCAATGAGTCAACATCAAATTATGAATAATGATAACCAAGAGATTTTGAAAATTATGAACATGAGACGATCCCCTCATCATGGACAACCTTTGAGTGAAATCTTACAGTCTGCTCTTGCTGCTGCTGGTTCCTCATCCCTTCCAATCCATATCATTGGACCTATCCCTCTTACCCAGAATGAAGCTCAGTCCTCCCAACCACAACAGTACCACTCTGGACCACCCCAAGGTCATCATCAACAACATCAGCAATACCCTCACCCACATCATCATCAATACCAACAATACCAACCAAGACGAGGTGATGATAATGATAATGGAAATGGACCTTTCAGTTCACTTGGACTTCCACCACATCTCATTCCTGTCCTTATGCCTCAAGGTAATCAAATCGATGACTCTAATGGTGGACAATCTGGACCCTTTTTCCTTGGACCACAAGGATCTGGAGAGATTAGAGAGAGGGCTTTGCCACATCCTATTCCAATCATGCCTAGAGCTCATGTCCAACATGGTGAGGAATACATTTCTTTACATTTCTATAATTTTTCATAGCTTTTAGTTTCTCAAGTGTCAACTTTCAGTCTGGTCTCTTATTGTCTACAGTAGTCACAAACATTTCTTTCTAATATCATTGTAAAATGCATGCATTTAAGTACAGTAAGTACATTAGTCACTGAATAAATTTTACCTGGGTTGGGCAAAGTAAACCCTTTCTATAGAAAAGCCCCAACTAAACTGGATCTTAAATCAAAGGCTTTTCCAACAAAAATCCTTAGAGCAAATACCAACTACAACCGTCCTACCTAAAATTACAAAAAGCCTCTTACAATGCATCTAAATTACATTCACTACTTTAATAATAATGCACGGATGCATTCATAAAATTCTTAAGAGTCATTATTAGATTTTATAAACAATCACGTCCTAACTTCTCAAAACAAAAGCTTAACATCATAATAAACATTTATACTCTTATTATTATTAAATACTTTCTTAGCTTTTAGCTCTTTATTATTTGAAAAAATTTAAAGTAAACCGTAACGGATTGAAATTAGCCTAGTTTTTTTATATTTCGCTATTAGTAGTAGTAGTGGCAGTGCCACTCTAATACGATCACATTAAATACCACACAATATTATTACGATACATACTACGACGATTGAGAGCATTTAGCCGTCTTATAATCAAAAAACAACAATCACTACTACTGCATTTCGTCCTTTTTACCTCTTTCATAGATCTAGATGCATTTACTAACTACAACAATTAAATCCTTTTTTAAATATGTGAAATGTCAGACTCTCTCTCTCATCAACTATGATAATACATCTTCTGCCTCATTATCCCTTGCTACTATTTATTGGTTTTTGCTACTTGAGTATCAAATTCACTTCACCTTAATTTAGCACCTCTACTAATCCCTGTACTCTTTGTTTAAATTAAAAACAACAACTACACAGTACACAGCCAGTCTTAGTAGTTAGTAGTATTAATTAAAGCATCATCATCCTCGTTTCATCATCAAACTCTCAAAATCATTATCTATGAAAATGAACTAGGCGAGAAAAATAAAATAGAGAATGAGCTAAGATGAAATCTTTTATAAAAACCCCATAGGGGCGACTTTTCCAAATGAACAAGAATCACGAAGGAGGCAGAAAAACAATACTAGATAAGTTTTAGCGATTCACTTTCCTCTTTATTTTTTTAAACTTTTCTACAAAACAATTAGTTGGTTCTTTGTATCCATCTGATTTGGCTTGAGGTTTAGGCTACAAAAGAGATAAGAATAAGAATATTTCAAAATAGGATGCATTTTCAAACCTTGAACTATATTTAATATTGTAACGATTCTGTAGTTAACATAAAATATGGAATACTTGGCCCTTATTAAGAGATCTTTTTTTCATAAAGAACGAAAGGAAAGGATGTTCTTGTGTAAAACTGATAAAGTTGTAATTAATGTTCTTATGACTGCCTGTACATAAAATGAAGAGTAGCGTACATTATTTGATGTTAGGTGTTTGGTAAAAATTAAGATTTCCGAGTAAAAATAGGCGAAACTTTATTAGACCAATATATAAGGAGATAATTTTGTTCTATCTGTGTAAGTGAAGTAAATGAAATGAATAATGTAGTGCTCATCCTTGAATCACCTTGATCAACCACGTGGGATAAGAATGAATACTCATTTTTCTGTATATTTTTACATTTTGCAAATACTGGTTTATATGTACTAAATATGTGACCAAGGTCAGTTTTGGCAACTTTGGGTTTTTATTTTGCTTTTATGGTGATGTAATGAGGAATATTTATCTCTTAAGTACATCCTGATTTATAAACTTTGATTTATTAAAATTCATTTTGCAAAACATTTTACAACCTCTGTATACTTTTACAAGTGTGAAGATTTGTTTGCAAATTCATGAGAGTTAGTTAGTCAGTCTCAGCAAGGTAAAAATTACCTTGGATTTACTTACCAGATATTAATTTTCTTTGGAATATCATCATTGGTTTTTGCTGAGGGTTAAAAGTACACATGATTTTGATCCTATCCCTTTTTCCTTATATAACAAACTTGTTTTCATTTTTTTACCTATTTTACCTTAATATTCAGAGATCACTCACTCATAATGTGATGTGCTTTAATTTTATATTTTACGTTTTTTATTATTCATTTTTAAACGTTGATTTTGGCCTTGTTTAATTCTAACTGAGCCTTGCTTCTTAGTTTGCCTGCATTGAACGAACTGTCAAATCAGGAAAAATGAAGGTTTTCGAGAATTTTTTAGAAACTATTAAACCTTTTGGTCAACTCTGCCAAGCAGTTACTTAATTTCCGTTTTACTACTTTATTGAATTATTTTGAATAATAATGAAGATGAGACATTTTTATTTATTATTCTCAGTACAATTCTTAATTTACAAAACAAAGTCAATACAACACAAACTCTGTATTGTATTCATTTACCTAATTTTCATATAAGAAAGGCTAAGTACATGCTTCAATATTATATTTCAGCTTCGTCTGACCTAGCTTGACTTTTTGTTTTGATGGCTAACCAAGGACATCTTCATCATTAATGATAATAAAATGTCAAAAAGCACAAGCACGCAATAATGTTTGTTAGTTACTACTTATGCTCTACGATGAGAATAATATTATGATAAAAATGATAACTGTCTTTGCTGTTTTTTTTGAAGTATTCACTAACCACAAGATTATTTTCAAAGACTTCGATGGACTTTTTAATCTTTTAACCAGATCTTATACTAATTATAAAGATAAAAGATAATGTGTTTAAACTGAGCCTTCGCACTAATTGCATTGTTTTATTAAACTACAGCTACAGTGATAAATTTAAGTGACACTTAAGAGAACGAAGGAAATTAATTACACTTAAGTACTGGCGTTCGTATTACTATGAAAGGCAAAAGTAGCTCTTAAGGTACATGTAGACGCTTTGAAGAGAAAAACCTTTGTTATAAAATTGGCTTCTCAAACATAAAATTTATTCGACATTGTGACTTTTGTGACACTTCCTGAATCATCTAATTGTATGCAAAATGATAATTATTATAAAGAATAATTACAAATTATGACCGATACTGGTCTATCTCTCTCTTTTTCTAAAGAATACTGAAAATACTGATAAATTGAATCACAAACTTTTTTAGCTTTTACACGTCTCAAGCACATCTCTAAAAATAATTTCTTTACAAAATTATGACTTAATTATTTTAATTTTTTAATTTCAGTAATTCGTCCCCGATCCGTTGACAACAAGGAAACCCACAAGCGAGTGAAGCGTTGTAACTGTGACTGTGCCTGTAAGAACCATCCACTCCAATAAACAAATTCAACCTACCAACAAAGACAAATGATTAATTGTGCCCAAAAATACAAGATCCATTATAATAGAAGACAAACTAATTTACGCATTTCTACAATTTAAAATTTCAAAAAGTCTTCATGTAATAAAACGGTACTTTTTTTCCACACACACACAAAAACCCAAATGTATCACAGAAATTTGGAAAATTAACTATTACTTAATTGGATTTAGAAACAAACACCCATCAAAAATAGATTTAAAGTAATTCTTTGCATGTAAACTTGTAAAATTGATACTTATACCTAGTATATAAAAATAAAAATAAGGTGATACATTTTTTGTTACATGTACTTAGATCGTACAGAATTTAGTCATTTTTAGGATAAGAAGAAAATCATGATCTTTATTATATAATAGATCATTAAAAAAATTATATTTTATCTCGTCTCTCATACTAAAAGATAAATGTAATAATAATGAACTATATAGTTTTAAGTTACCACCGAATTAATCATTTTGAACTGTATTGATCCCAGAACTCTTTTGTTATATGAACTCGATCGAATTTATGATAAAACTGGGCATATTTTCATCTCACTCTCGAATTTATGATTTCGATTTCCTTTTCGTTTTTAGATTTCCATCATTTTTATTTTGTCGTGAAGTTATCTGTTTTCTCCAATGAGGCTTTTTTATTGTCTATTCATAGATAGCTTGACATAATCACATAATATGGATGGTTAATTTGCAATAATAGAGACATTAAAAATCCTTCCTGTAGGGATTCTCCAGTTGTAGATCAATTTATCCATATCCTTCCAATTGATTTGTTCTAATGTAGGTATATTACCTAGTACGTATATTTCATTCAACGTTCTACAGTCTATCTATCTAAGGTCTTAGTATGATGTGTTGATGATTGAATAATAATAAACGATGATTAATTATGTACTGTGTAGTATTTGACAAAAGAAATATATTTTAGTTTATAAGTAACAATTATTGGGTTGAGTTTTTATTTAATATAATGCATGGGCTGAAATTGTGAAATTTGTAGAATGGGCTAAATCTACTAAATCGTAAAGGTTTGTAGATAATTTTACTATATCCCATTACATTATTAATAAGTTCGACCTTAGACGGAAATTTAGAATCAGGAACCCTGCATCAATTAATTAGTAGCTTAGTTTTTTCTTACATCTTATTATAGATATTTTACATAGACTTCACATGTAAAATTATAAGCACATCCATACATATGAACTGAATACGACTTTGATTCTCTGAGAATTTGACAAGGCATCAATATATATAGAGTAATTTAATGATTATAAATTCACTGATCATTTTATGTCTCAATACTGATCTCCTGACGCACACATTCATGCATTATATTACAATTAATACGATGATTTCTGCATAATATTACCATTTATGCTCAAACTTGAGTTGAGTTGAGCTCAAAATGTCGAAGAAAAGCAATGACAATGGACATGTTTTTATCAGCCACATGTCCTGACCACAGGTACACAATGATAAGTTTCCTTTGACAATTATCATATCATCCAACTTTTCATCACACATTTTGTTTAAATTATGACATATTCTTGGAATCTGACTTGCATTTTAAAAGCAAAATAAATAATAAATATGTCAGAAATCGGCTTATACTATATAGCTCATTGCATCTGCATCTGATGGAAAATGGTTATTCAGCATAAAATACGTTACATAAAATTATCATCTTCATTTAAATTCATTCAAAATTGAATTCCAGCAGGTGATAGAAAAGCATTCTGCATTCTTGTCAATATATTGTCAATAATGTAATGGATAAACTGCTTTTTAGCATTGAGATCGTGATACCACATTTCAATGAAAAAATTAAATAATAATAATAATAATAATAATAATACAATGAAGCTAGTGATGTTAGTATAAAACTGCTTTTTGGCGTGGGCTTTTCTTCAAAATCATTATTCATTGACCTTATCCTAAGTCGTCATCTCGTCGGTTGTAGGGCAGAAGGTCGAATCAGGAAGGTCGAAAAAAAGTAATCGAAAAAAGAACGTCGAAATGAAAAACATCGAATGAAGAAGAACATCGAATTTCATCAAAACCACAAATTTTTTGAAAATAAGGATTTTTTTTATAGTTCTGAAATATTTTTACACTTTCGGGATACTGGTGGTTACAATATCTGAGGATTTATGCTTACGCTTTCTTGTGTTTTTCATGTTAGTAGGACGCTGAGAAAGCGTCTAGCTCATTGAAAATTTCAGCAACTGCAGTCTCAACTAACTGGGATGTGAAAGAGTCAGTTTCTGATAAAATATACCTAGCCATTTCAGTTTTTCCTAGCTATTACATTATTATTTTTTTCGATTTTCATAAAACCTTGCTTTCGATGTTGTTGTGTTCGAGGTTTTTTTTCATTCGATGTTTTTGATTTCGACCTTCTTTTCTCGATTACTTTTTTTTCGACGTTCCTGATTCGACCTTTTGACCGGCCACGCATCTCGTCACTACTCATTTCCGGTAGGTCATCTGTCACCCGCAGACGACCAACACTGGATTACAGGCAATTATACTGGGCCTGGAATTAAGAACCTATTTACAGTAAAACACATTACCAGTTGCCGATGGCAACTTGCCATTGCATTGCATTGTCATAATCATCTCAAATTCGCAATATCCAGTGTAAATACCACCACCACACAATAAACCAAGAATAAAAGAGCAAGTGGTATGAGCAGGAAAAGTCAATAGCACCGGCAGGTTTTTTACCACATCATCATCAGCTTATTCTTTCCTCGGCTATTCTGTATTCTGTCAGTCAGTTGCAGTTGCAGGCAGCAGTTTGCACCATCATTATCATCAGTCAGGTGTGCTTGCCTGAGCTCAGATTAGAACACAAGAGCTCATCTAAATTACCAATTTTTGGTTCCTGTATTATTTGCTAATCTGGAAATTCGAGCTTATATTATAAAATACATAAGGTAGTTTTTAGAGGCAAAATTTCCAAGTGTCAAACTGTCAAATCGAATCAAAATTACAGTCAGTTCACTCACACCGACCGCCCTGTGCACGGTGACAGAGCTAAATAAATTTTTACGGAAAACCTGAAGGAATTTTAAATTGTGGTAATAATTTATTTTTCACCTTTTTTAAACCATCTTTTACGGTAAAAGATGTTAAGGTAAAACTTTTACGTTAACACTTTAACACCTTCACCTTACACTTCACACTTCGGTCGGGGTAAAAGCGTTAACATCATTCATCATTCATCATTTTGCATTTTTTTGTCATTATTTTGCATTGTTGATTGTGTATTGGTGATTGGATTTTTGATTTTACTTCAATTAATGAATGTCAAATGTGTCTTTGAAATAATTTCCAACCTAAAAAAGTTGTTTACCTGTTAATTTGGATTACATACTTAGCTGTGTCTTATCATGTTATCTAATCTTCAATCATTTCCATTTCTATATTAAATGTTTTGGGCTTATTTGTGTTATTACAAAGTAAACATTTAAGCTTATGCATTAATTATTGATTATAAATTATATTCTTTCTATTCAATTGCTAAAAGCCCCGGTGGCAGGTGTAAGGACATAATTTTAAAAGATTTACAAAAGTGAAAAACCCTTTGCCTAAAGTTTAACCAAGTTTACTATATTCATTACACATTAATTAGTTTGTATTTCATTGGAATTTCAGTCAGTCGCATCGCCATCCCATTAAGATGGACGGATTGAATGCTGGTGTAAGAAATGGAGGGCTGATCTTTAATAATAGTAGGATTAACGATTTAAAACCTTCTACTGATCCCAACGATGTTGATAACCATGGATTATGGGAGGCAGGAATACCTTTTGAAGAATGTCTGGGCAAAGCTGGTTTTCGACATGCTGTGCACGGAATGATTTATGCACCTTGGGCTGGACCAGTCTTAGATTTGTATAATCCACGAGCTGCAATTTTGGTATGCGTATGCGGCAAGTTTTCTATTTGTAATGAAATTGAAATGAGACAAACATATTTAAAACTTACTTACTTTTGGATATGATTACAGATGCAAATGCGGTTCGATGGACACGTAGGATTCCCTGGTGGAATCGTTGATGAATGCATTAATGATATGGACCCAAAACAAGCTATGCTAACTGTCACGGAGGCTTTTCGACGAGAGCTTGATGAAGAAGTGAATATGGACCTTACAGAAATAACCATTACTGTTGGTGATTATGCATTTAGTTATGCTAATGCTAAGAAAGATCTGTTTATGCACTTTTTTCATGTTCCGGTGAGTGTTAATCTTGTTACATTTCTTTAATTTAATTAAGGAATTATGAAACGGAACATATCTAATCAACAATTACTGAATTTATAGGTCAAACTTGAACAGCTTGTGAAGTTGGAAAAAGCTGCGTTGACAAGTAAAGAGTATGGTCAAGAGGTACTGGGACACATTCGGCCTCCCCTGTACACCATGAAAGATGGATATAGAGGGCTACCAGCATTTCTCAACAATTTATTCATTGGAAGTTCAAAAGACCAATTGATTCGGTCTCTTGTTCAACTGGAAATCTTTAATATAGCTGATGTGACCTTAGCTGTGAATGCTTCAAAGAAAAATTGTATATGTGCGTGCTCTAACGAAAAACCAAGACTGAACCTTCCGATAGAAGACGAATTTATTTCCTAACTCTTACCTTGGTCCACCTCAGTCGACTTAATGTTACATAGCTTTTATCCATCAAATCAAAGGTGATAAAATAAGAATATCCTAATTTTACACTAAGTATTGAACTTCACAGTCAAGCATTACAATTGGAGTACTTTTTTAATAGATTATTTCTTATTCATTATTAAGGGCTATTAAGAGTTTTTAATGGTGCTAAAACTAAAAATGCCTTGAATATTGTAAGCTATGTGTGCGAACCATTTTTCATATAGCTAGTGGTATTTTTATACTATGGTTTTCTTTCTGCAAAATAAAATCGTCATAAGTTCGAGCAATGCAAGGTCAAACTTGGCACTGTCGTCTAAGACTCATTAAAGATACTCACTTGAAATTTAACTGGATTAATAGAACAAACGTTATTGAATTAAAAAAACAAAGGAAAATAAATCGTGGTTTAATTGCTATTTAGAATTATTTGAGAAGGCTAGTCTTCTATTTTCTATATTGAGGGCGAATTTCAGGAATTCGATATGCATGCACTCAAGTTGCCGATATCAATAGTTTTTTTTTAATTCAGCGGCGATTTTCTATCACCACCCGCTGTCAACCAAACATGTAGATATCAAAACTGTTCTTCTTCACAATTCAGTCTTCACCAGATCGGTTTCGTGGTAGATGAAAGACATTTATCTTTTACAAGGGAAGGGAGTGCACTTAATCTTTTTGTATTATATATGCACAGCTTCGATACGTTATGTTTATGGTATTCTGTAATTCGAACAAAGGTTTGCAATTAGTAAAAATTCAGGTGACCTATGGAAGAGTAAAGACAATTACGAATTACAAAGTCATAAATTTTAATCGAAATCGCTTCGTAAAAATGAGAGTGACTATAGCAAACTTTTGAAAGTGCTAATTTTATAGCCTAGCCTTTTTACTTTCATCACGCATTGCTTCAAATTATCAATGAGGTTTGAGATTTCGATGGAATTGTTTTTTTAAGAAAGTCTTTGGATAATGTATTACAGATAGAATAAGTCGTAAAACTATTGTAATTAAAATCTAGCAACTTCGAGGACAATAGAAGGCATAATGTAAACAGGCATTGTAATATGATATTAAGACTGTTCGCTCCATGTTGACTT
Organism: Isotoma decorata; assembly: GCA_034698605.1. Classification (NCBI taxonomy): domain Eukaryota; kingdom Metazoa; phylum Arthropoda; class Collembola; order Entomobryomorpha; family Isotomidae; genus Isotoma; species Isotoma decorata. Next base: position 35,444 of record JAQGBU010000284.1, read on the forward strand.
TCTAAATTCTCCGGCATCTCCGATGGACAATGGAATGAGACTTGGGTATAAAGCTCGAATTTTTTGCGATTAATTTCGTCAGTTAGTCAGAAGTCTTTGTCATATTGCTTGTCAAAAAGTCTGACGACTTGTTCAACATCAAATCTATACTTCTGAACCCAAGTTTGTCCAAAATGAAAGGTGCTGCATGGATTTTCGCTACTGCGTGCATCTGCTTTACTCAGGGTATGAAAATTATCAACAACACAATTTTTGAAGGTGCACAAATTTTTTTGAAAGTCTTATTTAACTGGATTCCATGAATCTTATAGGAAAGCCTTTTAACGAACTCGGAAGTTCGTCAGTTGGGCCCATTAACATTGGAATGGCGTCGGGCAGTGCACAGTCCTCTTCATCATCCCTGGGTGGTGGGTATGGCGGTGGGTATGGCGGTGGATATGGTGGTGCTAGTGGAGTTGGAGCAGGGTATGGAGCTAGACCGCTTATTGGCTACAGTGGAGTAGGTGGATCTGGAGCTGGATACAGTGGTAAGTCAATACACTGCATTTCAAAGTCTTCCAAGAAATTTTTCAGCAGTTTCACATAAATATTGTTCCCAACCTTTACCTCCTGGGTACACAGCTAGCCTTCCTGCGCAAAGTTACGGAGCTGGACAAGGATACGGTGCTGGCCCACTTCCTGGACAAGGATACGGTGCTGGCCCACTTCCTGGACAAGGATACGGTGCTGGCCCACTTCCTGGACAAGGATACGGGGCTGGCCCACTTCCTGGACAAGGATACGGTGCTGGCACACTTCCTGGACAAGGATACGGTTCTAGTCCTCTTCCTAGACAAGGATACGGTGCTGGTCCACTTCCTGGGCAAGGATATGGAGCTGGACAACTTGGCTATGGTGGGCGAGGATACGGAGCTGGACAAGCTGGAGGCTATGGAGTTGGACAAGGTGTAGGCTACGGAGCTGGACAAGCTGGAGGTTATGTAGCTGGACAAGCTGGAGGTTATGGAGCTGGGCAAACTGGAAGTTATGGACTTGGTCAGGCTGTAGGTTACGGAACTGGACAAGCTGGAGCCTCAGGCGTAGGAGTTGGACAGGCTGTAGGTTACGGAGCTGGACAAGTTGGAGCTTCAGGTTACGGAGCTGGACAGGCTGTAGGTTACGGAGCTGGACAAGTTGGAGCTTCAAGTTTAGGAGTTGGACAGGCTGTAGGTTACGGAGCTGGACAAGTTGGAGCTTCAGGTTATGGAGTGGGACAGACTGTAGGTTACGGAGCTGGACAAGTTGTAGGTAAGTTCATTTATCATATATGAAGTAATTATTGAGGTGGTAGCGTAAGGAAATGTCTTTAAGATTTTATTGTTGACTATCTTGTTGCAAAGCTACTATAAGGGGCTTTGCAATGATGGTAAAATAAAAGAAACAATAACTTCTTAAAATGAAGCTACTGCTTAAGAAATTAAATTGTGACTTGTTTAGGAGGACCGGTTGGTGGTGTTTACCCAGGTGGAGCAGCAGGACCTGTTGGGGCCGTTAATGCTCCTGCTGTTAGTCTTGGAGGCTATGGTGCTGGGGCTGGAGGTTATAGTGCTTCTGGGGCTGGAGGTTATAGTGCTTCTGGGGCTGGAGGTTATGGTGCTTCTGGAGCTGGAGGTTATGGTACTTCTGGGGTTGGAGGTTATGGTGCTTCTGGAGCTGGAGGTTATGGTGCTTCTGGGGCTGGAGGTTATGGTGCTTCTGGACTTGGAGGTTATGGTGCTTCTGGGGCTGGAGGTTATGGTGCTCCTGGTGTCGGTAAGTTAAAAAAAATGCATAAATTATGTAGCCGTCTAAATATTTCATAAAATCAGTGACAATCTTTAATTTATGGCTTGAATAACAGGTTACGGCGGTCAGGGACAAGGAGGTCCAGCAGGTCTCAAATAACTACATTTTATAATAAATTAACTCTCAAAAAATCCTAAAAACAGTTTTTTTAAGTTGAAAATGTCATCTAACAGGATACTATCAACAGCAATCAGCACAATCATCGTCAGCTTCTTCTGGATCATTAGTAGGAGCAGGAGCTGCTAATAACTTAGCTGGATCTATTCTAGCAGGAGGTGGTGGTGCTGGAGGTACTCCAGGAGCTATAACAGGACAAGTTCCAGGACCAATCGGAATGGGAAATACTGGAGTTTCTGCAGGGACCCCAGTAGGAATAGTAGGAGTTCCATAAGCATTTGACACTATTAAGGGTTAATCAGAATCAGTATATGCTATTGTAAGTTCTACTTTTAACACTTCAGTAACACCCTTCCTCTGTTGTATTGAAAATAATTCTTTGTATTATTTCTAGGGGTAAATTCATCATTACTAATTAGCTTAAACTACTCAAAACCCACACAACTTAAAAGTTGCCTTGCAAAAAGCCGAATCGGTATCTAAATTTAGTTGTAACTAATAATTAAACTATGTAAAAGTGTACATTATATGTGATGCTCTCTACCCTACCCCTTCCCTACATCCCCTCAGAAAACCTTCTTATGACAGCAACAAATCATTGAGCGATTGACTAAATACGATTAAACATTACTTTCTTTGACCTTTAAAAACGAGTTTTTTACTTCATTTATTTATGCATTCCGAATTCCTGCACCCATTGTTTCAAACCTTGAAGCATTATTGCCTATTTTAGCAGTGTATACCCTTCTAAGATTATTCTATGCTTTTTTTAACTATCCCTAATATCCACCACCCCAAATAATTTTTGATGCTTGAATTCATTATTTTTTAAAGCATTTTCAGAAGTTTATGTTTAGTGTGGAACTTTCAACTGTTCTTGTAGATTTCTTTATGATTTATTTCTGTGGTGTGACTAGCAAGGCCAAAACTTTAAGAAATTCTCATAACAAGACTTGGGTTGTGTTAAATAATGTGGCTACTCCAACCCCTACTCGTTTAGGGGGATAAATACAACGGTGTGGTCCCTTTATCTCTTAAATACGACGTTTGACCCCCCAGGGGCCAGGGGAGAAAACCCCTTTGCACCAAAAATGATAGCCAGTTGACTTCCGGCTAAAATAAGATGGTTATAGGGACTGCTGCAATTTACACCAGGTTAGGTTAAAGGTTATCTTAAAGGTTATTTTGGGCAGGGTTTGTAAAGCATCATGAATTTGGAAAAAAAAATCATCCAATTCTGAATCCTTTCACTCATTTTGTAGGCCTCACCGATCATGCAAGTACAAAGTATGGAAGCTTAATAAAGAGGTTTTTTGTTACACAATATCCATAGCATAAAGTTTTGGAGTGTACAACACCGCGAAAATCATAAAATCTTTTATATAGTCTAAACTTTACCTCATGTGGAAATTTGTTGTTGCCGTCAACAATTAATTGTTATTCAAACAAATTTTAAGCTAGTGGATACATTTTGGATTTTTTGTAAATTGGATTTGGTGGAGTGCAGCTGCTTGGTGTTTGATGAGTGTCGGGCATACACCGAAAGGTGGGGGTGCCCCCGTATGCCAAGACCCCCCCGGCGAAGCCGGGGTCCAAGAAGACCCCCCTAAAATATTTTGAGCAAAAAAAAAAATTGCCT